>WURS02446108.1:0-32548 GCA_011762765.2 Rhinocypha anisoptera
GTTTCCTGTGTCTCTGTACGTTCCACTAGTGTTCGAACCAATATTATTCACATTGTGAACCTTTTCGAAGTGATTATTAAATATATTAATATATATATATATAGGTTTATTTTTGACCACAGAAAAATTTAAGTGATTATCTTTGTTGAGGGATTTGGTCAATAAAACTCCATTTTTATCTCATTGCCCACGTTTCGGTATATTTTTAGGCCCTCATCAGGGCTATTTAGGAACAAAAAATATAAAAAACTAGTTTAAAAACAACACAAACAAACCAAAATTAGGTATGCTAAAAATTAAAATATTTTCCATACCACCAAACGAACGCGAATGCTATAATAACACGATAAGAGTGGGGAATATTAAGCAGAAGAGGTAAAATAATAACACGATTGGTGTTATACACCATAAAACAAACAGAAAAAAAATATCACACTGCATAAATACCTCATATCTTGATTTGTGTCATATTTTGTTTTTTTCGATACGATAACTCATTAGTTGCAATTAAAATAATGACTATAACTTTCTGCGTTCTGATCTTTCTTCCGTTTTGCAATATCACATAATATCCTACCGCAATTGATAAACTTATATTAATAAAAGGATTTTCTTGTTTTAAAATGGGATCCTCCCCTTGCTGGTCACCAACGTACCTGCTGCGTGCTGGTCACCCGGGCATTACCTGACCAATGTTAAGACGTGAATCGGTTTGATAAACTACTAATAGTTTTTTTACGTACAACTCTTCCCATTGACATTTCAAAGAGTCAGTCATTTGTCCTATGGTCTCCTGCCATTGAAGTCATAATTTATTCTCCTTGAAATTGAATTATTTCTCAGGTGTTGCGAAACGGAAACTGCATGCCACGGGTAGGAAAAAAGATTCACATCTCCAACGGAGCCTCCCTTTCTCCAGGTTTATTTATTCCCTCGCTTCCATTGTTCCCGCTGGATAGCAATAACGTTTCTTACATTCGTTCCCCTTATCGCAGAATGCTTCTAAAAGGTCTCTGGAAAAAACCCCGAATTGTTTCGTGATGTTAAGGTAACGATTGACGTAACACACAGGTAAATTACGCCGTAACTCGCTTTTTATGCGTGACTCATTCTGCCTTCTTTCTTTTTTTTACTAACGTGTTCGCTTGCTTGCAATGGCCATTGTCGTCTCAAATTGAGCGTCTTGAAATACTTTTTCGTGTTTTTTCCCGTCAATATGATATTATGAACACTCTAATAGCAGGGGTATCTAAATTGCAAGACCTCAAGGTTCACAACTTAACCTATAATATGGTTGCGGGCCATATAATAATAAATTAACATTTTAAAAAGTAACAATAAGAAACAATGTAAGGTATAAAAATAATTAAGAACGAGAAATCAAGACGAAGATGGAGTTAAAGGACAATGATTCGCTTCTATCTTAATAACACAATTAAAACTAACAGTGACGATACGAAGTGAAGCGACAGTCGGCTCAGTGGCACTGGGAGGGAGGTTTGGCGTGCGTGAGTTGTAATGCGCAGTAATCTGGGCGGCTTTCGCAGTGGTGCTGGGGGAAGCCTTGTGTTATTTGGCGCGTGGGACAGCTCATGTCCTGAACAAACGATAATTAGATTATAAAACTTTTCTCACAAGGACAGCATACAAAGAAAATTTCTGAATTTTTGTCTAATAAACTTTCGCGGGCCACAATAAATGGCACCGCGGGCCGAATACGGCCCGTGGGCCTCCAGTTGGGTATCCCTGCTCTAAGAGTATATGGGTACCAAAATAAATCAGATTTTTTTTCGCAATTCACTCAATATATTTTGAATGTGTTAAAAAACTGCTGTTCAATGTTGAGAATATGTGCGCAGGTATTATTCATATTAGACTTTCTTTGGCGTTTAAAGGGCTTGATTATATCCCCGATACTATAAATGAATGGTGTAATGAATGTAGAAATGATAACTGTAATAATAGGATTTTTGCATTAATATTTTAGGTGTCGGTGACATCAGATATCAATTTATTTATTATTATTAAATTATTATCATATCTAAGTAATTATTTTACCATTCGTATTCTGCCGTTCACTTTTAAAAAACAAACATTTCGTGGGTTGTCGGGCGTTAAATATTTGACAAAATTGGTTTTTCCTGAGATTTTGCGTCGCGAAACAGGATCCCAAACTAATACTTAAGCATTAGTTTGTGACCTGGAAAGCAACGTGTATAATATTGTTTTTCTCACTCAATAAGATTATGTTCATTTAGCGTCAATGTCCCTCGCTTTCATGACGTCGCTTTTCAGCATTTGACCTCCCAGAACCTGAGTGACCTGTATACTTACAAGATTACGTTATTTCATAAAATGTTTACCATTTATCTTGCAATTTCATGTTTGAGCTTTGAAAAGTAAGAGATAACATATTTACTTCGTATTTAAATAAACCTGAAACTTTTCGAGGCTATACTCAGAACTTGGTAAGTGCATTTCTCCAGACGGATTGCCAATTTTTGGCCTGAAATAATGGAATTTCAGACTTGATAATATCTCCAAGCCGAGAAATTATCTTGTTACATTTTCGTGCATTGAAAGGAAGCTATACCTTATTGTCTCCTAATGTACATTCCTTGCCGTCTATGAGTAATGAGGATTATGGACATTTTATAATATATTACTCTTAATAATAATCACCCTATAATAATAATTACGGTATTATTTATTATTAAAGTTGAACTATTCGGAGTCATCGACGTTCCGCATCTCCCGGAAGGACTTATTGCACCATGGTGTAATTACGTGTTCCCAGCGTTCAGAGCTATTGTCTCAATTGAAAGGTCTTTTTTGTTGGACTTCATGCTGCGGCTTTTCCTCAATTACCGGAGGGGAAGGCGAGGAGAGGGGAGTTTAATTTCGCGCGACTTTCACACTCGTTAAACGCTGCCGCGACACGTTTATCATCGCCGGAGACTTATTTCCCGTACTTTCAGCCCGAGTTCCTCTGAATGAAAATTTTTCCTGCTCTTTTTTTCTGACTGCTTTCATTATGTTTCATTGTGCCGCACGGTCACCGTCCTTCCGTGTCGATTTGCAACATTCAATGGTTACCTTTACACTACTTTCATTACCCCTCCCAGAAGAGTCACTGCTCGATATTATGGAGTTAGGAATATTTTACATTCCGCCGGAATTGGAATTATAGGAGTTCCTATGGAATGACTAAAGTTCTGTCTTAATAATCACCCCCACATGGTTCCAGTATCAGTTGATGTGCCTAAATCTAAAATATGTGATATATCCGTAGGTTTTCCTCCAGTGTCATTTCTAGGACCACTTATTCTAGAGCTCTAACAATGACCTGCTGTTTGATTTATGTCGAGGGAATGAAAGCAGTTCCTTATGTCGATAATACCAATGTGCAATAATCTGCTGGCTATCATCACATGTTTGTATATAAGGAGCAGCATATTAGGTACACATTAAATTGTGATAATCATCACCATTTTACGACATAACAGCGATAATGAGTATGAGAACAAAAACTGTAAAAAATTGGATCCAAGATTCCAATGAAAGCAAAGGAAAGACTGGTTTCAAGCAAAAAATAAAAGAATATCTTTTTAAGAAGATCATTATTCAGTTGAAGAGTAGTATGATGACTTTCAGAACTCTTAAGTTGCATTCATCACTTTATTTATGGCTTCAATTGTTTTATATATCAATATATATATTTTTCCAACTATGCATATGTATTATTATATAATTTCCAGCCATACCAATCCAACTGTGTTTTGTTTCATATACAACCACAGTTTGAGATTATCAACTCACTCTCTGGCAATATTAAATTACAAAAAAAAATTCTATATAATGCTATTAGATTTTTCTTAAAGACCGAGATAGGCCACTTGATTGTATTTCAGTGGTTGAAGTAACATAAGTTACAGATGTTCTTGATTTCCTTGTGAGATGTTCTAACCTCAACTGTTATTAATCATATTCTCAAAGAAAACATTGATCTTCGTAACCGTACAGTAAGGGTTGCAATGACAGTATTTGGAAAAAGTTAAATCAAAGGTTTCACAGGTTTAAATCAAAATCATTTACACAGGTGTATTTACTACATAGACCATGCCACTTACAATGACACTTTATACATTTATAAGATTTAAAAGATAAATCAATCTTGTTGTCTCATTGGTGCATGTCTCAGACATTCAGTGATGGGGAAAGTAGAGAAAAGAAGATAGTGGTTTTGGAACTAATGTATGCCTGCATGGGGTAGCAATAACTTTATGAGTACTAATTTTTAAGGTCATAAGGATTAATAAGATTTTCTGAATTTGACAATATTATATTGGGTTTAAGGTAACATGATTATTCGTGAGTTATGCAAAGTAGAGGTTCTTATGTAACATATGAAAATATTCAATTTATACCTCAGTACAAAGTAGCTGTGCATCAGATTCATTAAAAAATAGTAATGCAATCAAAATTTAGCATAAAATATTCTGAACTAAATTCTTTACGAAGTCATTACCAATTAGCTGTCTCTGTTCAGAGGTCTATGGAATATACATATAATATTTTTGATGAACCACTATGCATGTGGTAAAAGTGTGTTACGTGAAATTTAGAGTATGTAATTTAACTAATGGTGAAAGTGGTGACTGGGACTTTGAAGGTGGTAATCATCCTTCCTACCTGTGGAATTTACTAATTATAATACATTCTAGGTAGCTTCCAAAGAATAAGTTCATTGAAAACATGTGCAAATGTGATCAAATGCCTTAAATGCTTTTTTTCACATGTGGAACTGTGGATATTTTGGCAAACATTGAAGTGAAAGGTGGTGATTTGACCTTCATGAAGTTTGGGAGCTGAATAAGCTTTGTTCTCTATGCTGATCCCAGTTTACAATACAGTTGTAGTGTATACCTTCAGTTAAATCAACCATATTTTTTATGAGAAATATATCACTCTATATTATGGCTTGATATTATATTTTCAGAGAAAAAAATATCTTCCTTTCTCTTCATTTTACTTTTCTCTGTGATGTTTCCACTTTGTGATGATATCAGTTTTTACTTTGAGGCATCTGCTTTGAGTTAAATCTTACCAGACAAAGTTTAGTTTACAGTGTTCAGAGGTAAGCATTCTCAATCACTTGGAAAATACTGGTTTGATGTTGTTCATGTTTCAAAATGTTTCAGCTTTCCAAAAATTAACACGGGGCATATATATTGGTATTCCAATTGCTATTAAATGTCGTTTAGTGCACTTTTCTGCAATAAAATGATTTTTCCATCTAATGGTTAATATTTTGTGTTACAATGATCTTTATGATAAAAGGAGAATATTTTTGTATGGTTTGAGGATCGATAAAATAATTATTTCCACCAATAGATTTTCATGTGCTCTCGGCATTATCGGGTTCTGCGAAAACCTTCGTACCAATTTAATAGATTTTCATTCTCATTTCTGTACATGTGGGTGAATGATAATTTATATTAGTTTCTTTGTGTAGTGCATATTCAGTGCTTCTGTCATGAAAGTGCTTTGGGGTTGTTACACTAACAGTTGCCAAAATAAATCTGTCTACTTTCCTGCCATTTACCAAAGGAATTGTGCTTGGGTCTGCTACAGTGTCTCACTTTCATCTAATGTTTATCCTTTACAGGAGATGATCATCACTTCCACTTCAGCTTGGGTAAGGAGGCATTATGAGTGTGTGCATGTGGATTGGCTTGATTGGTTTTTGTTAGGGGAAAAAATTGCATGCTCTACACCTCACCTTGTCACTTTTGTTCTATTCACTCATAAATTCAAATTCCATCATTCAGTGGAGCAAGATGCATTTCCACACATGTGGTCTAAGTCAGTAATCGATCAATAGCTTTTAGTTTTTACTTTTCAGTGCCTGAAAAAAAATATTTGTATATATATATATATATATAAATAAATATATATATGTATCTGGCTATTTCCCAATAATCTTTTATTCACAATCTATAGCATATATAGAGACATTTGCCTCTCATCTTTCAGTGCCAGTTAGAAACTAAAATCCTTTATCTAACCAATGAATTGCTTCTTGTAGTTATTTAAAAAAATGTAATTTGTGGTCCAAGTTATCACACAGCAATAAAGATGTATTTCATTTAGTTAAAAATCAAGCCACATAAGTTGTTTTTGCCATGGATCAATTACAGTAGAATCCAGCATGTACTACAAATTGCATGTTTAAAAACTTTTACCCACTTATTGTAAAATATCTGAAGCTCTTTGATGCTATTTTCTGTATTTCATTTGCTTCCTCTTTCTTTTTTTATTATTTCCTTTGTTTTATCAATGCTCAGTTAGGCTTACAATCTCACATGCTAACTGAAATGGCATCTGTATAACTCCTGTCTTATGGTGATTTGGCCTGTGAAATTAGTTAACACGCAATGGGTAGCTTGTGGTGATGCTATTATGGCAGGAATACCTGGGGATCGAAGAAAGGGTAAATGCTTATAATTGAGTAACGGGGCATGGAAGTTATTTCTTTTCAACACTTGCTATAGATAAGATAATTGTAATATAGACAATGATCCTCAAATTGTATTGGTATAATTTGATCTCCATAGATTCTGTTGTGTGTTGTTGCTTCTGCCTTTTCATATCTCTCATTCAAAAGGATGCATTCTATTATTTTTATTTTCCAAGTTGTTGTGAGACAGAATGGAGATTAGTTGTTTGGTGAATCAATGTTTGTAATACTTGATCATCTGGGAGGAGACTTCATTGCATGTCTATAAAGGAAACTTAAACTCAAGGTCTTCCGTGTGAGAGGCCTCACTTCCTAATGGAAATTTGATTTCCAGGATTATCTTTCATGACGCTCTAGATATTTCCTCATGCTGTGATGATATTGCATTATATATTTCTGTTATTATAGAAATATATATTTATGTCATAAATTAAATTAAACTTAAACTCTTGAATGATCAACATATTGTAGGTAAGAACCCCTGACATGCAATAGCTTGATATCATGGTCTCTCTCACGCTACTTTTCATAAAATGTTCAATTGATTAGCTGTCTCATGCTTTGTTATTGTTCATGAGAAGCTTTTTGGTAGATATGGAATTTGTGTCATTTAGTTATGCGTGATTTTGTGGCATGCTTTTGGGAAACATTGATTTTTTTGGAGTATTTTTACTATGTGCTTTTGCTGAAATGTGCATATATTTTTACTCTTCCTAGGTTTTATAATTTTATAGATATTTAAAAAGTTTGTGTAGCCTGGTTTTAGTGTACTTGCAGCATCATTATCGTTAATATGAAGACACTTTAAAATATTTTTACATTTTAACATAATTGTTATTGAAAGATTTTAGTAATTATTGTATTAACACCTGTTCAGTTTTAATACGGAGTGGGTAATTTTACAAGATCTTTTCTGGAAAATAAGTACCTACTTTTCATTTTTAAATGGAATCAATAAAAATAAAACTGTATTAAGTGCCAGAAGGATTAATTACTATTTTTGGAGATTTATTATAGCCATAAAATTATGATAACTATCATCAACCATCTTTTTTTTCATTTTGTTAACTACAACAATCTTCATTACATTATTTGTTAGTTTACATTTCACTCATTTTTTTCTTGTTTGGGCTTAAAGTGAATTTTATTTTTGCACCCTTCCTTTATATTATTTATGCTTTGTGATTAATAGTGACATTTTTGCATTTGGAATTTTTAGGCCCTGCAAGTTGCTACGAATGTTACTGAACAAAAACACCATGTATCCCGAGACAAGCGAGGGCAGATTCTTGGCAATTTACGTGGTTTCAGAGGTTGTACAGTGTGGTTTACTGGTGAGTCAAATGGAAATGAAGTCATCAGTTTCATTACCTAATGGCTTAATGATAACTTTTTTAATAATTAACAAATGTTGTGACAGTTGATATCTTCTTTGCTAAGTTTGGAATACTTTCTCCCTCAAGGAAAAAATGAATTGGAAAATTCATCACCTAGAAAGTTGTAAATAAAAGGTTAATGTCATTCATGAGAAATACTTGCAAGATTTTATATCAAAGAATGTGTTCATCGCATAATAAGTGTCAATATAAATTCTCTCCCTACTAAAGTTGTATGTTTGGTATTTTATTGTTTTTAAATACTGAATTATAATTTTGTTTGTCTCTATTGTATGTTAATCTAACTACTTAGCCTTGCAATATTTATAGTGACTCATTTGTGCCTCCAAACATTCACAGCTCCTAACATAAAAATTGGGCCAAACAAAGGACATGAATTGATTAAATTATATTATGTCTATAAAAAGTGGGAACTCATCCTTGTGATAAAGAGAAATTGATTTTTTTAACAAATAACTAAATGTGAACCATTAACCACATGTCCTTATCCGGGAGCAGGTGTTGATGCCAGTTGGCTTTTGATGCCAACTTCATTTGAGCCATAAAAAGTTGCTTCTCCAAGTGGAAGTTTAAGCATTTTTATCAGATTCAAATCTGTTAAAATAATTCCGATCAGATTCAACACCATATTTTAATTTTCCATGAGCCGATTTCATATTCTGTTGTACGTTCTGTTGTACTGTTCTCGTAATTTTTATGCCACATTTTACTCAGCTTTTTAAATAAGGAATATTTGATACCCCAGGAAAATTTATCTCTTGTTAGGTTGAAGCATGTCAAACCAATCATTTACGAAAAGATGAAGTCATTTTTTCATTTGAATGACATCAAATAAATGTTGGAGTATCTAGTTAATCCAAGCAAGTCATGATGGACTATTACTTTTTCTGCTTCACTTATAATAGCAGCCTAATCATTATTATGGCTGTCACTTGTCACAAGTGCCTTACTTGAACCTTATTTTTAATCAGTTGACCCTGGGTAATCAGGACTTATCTCTTTCCTGGGTCAGCTATTAAGTAAAGTTTCTAGGCCAGAAGATGTTGCAACTTTCCCCCAAAATTAAAATTGATAAGACCTTTTATGTTACTGAATCCATTTAGTGTATTGAGAAGCAGAGGTTTTTAAAATATTAAAATTTTTAATATCTATTGGACTCATTTCTTCCATTTAGTTATCAATATCGGCCAATTTTTAACTAGAGCTTTATCTTGAAAGAATTTAGATATGGTCTAATTTATGTGCAAGGAGTCATTTGGAAAAATGATCCAGCTAGTTTAATTTTAAGACCTCATGCCCTAGGCAGAAAAACAAATTCTTATGTGCTTCATCAGGAGTTAATGTACATTTACCAAGGGATACTGTTTAAAATAAGATGTATAAAGGTTTAAACTCTATGGATTGAGAAATGGGAATTATGCTACAGTTAACTCAAACTAACACCTCACTGTTCAGTCATCAAAAATATAGAGTGATGGTTTTTTAAATAACTGTTATATTTCCACAAAAGATACAAAATTAATCTTTTGTGGATTAATCTTCATGGAATTCCACCAAGTGACGGCCTCCACAGTGAATTTTGATCAAAAATATAATTTCATATTGTGAGGTAGCATGATGTATTTGTCAATTGCAATCATTACTATGGCTGAAATTTCCACAGTGGTATTGCAGCTACTCCCTCATATGTGATTTGGATGAAATTTTGAAAATATAATGGTAACATGAATGGTGATGACCTAACTGTCATTGAATCTTTTATATCAGTCCACTCCTGTGTGGAGAGCCTTAATGTTAACCAATTAATTTTTTGGTAATTAAATTATCATTGTTACCAAGGCATGTTTGATTCATTTTCTGATCAAGTGTGAAAAAGTGGTTTCATCACATCCTTGAAATCAGGGTACTATTACTGTATCTACTACTGGCCATCCAATGGGAAATGAACCAGTTAGAATGAAAATTAAAGGAAAGCTTGAGTTGACTGAGGATTTGATGGGTTGAATTTTGAGTTTTTGTTGCCATTTTTAATCACTATTTTCAATAAATATTAATTGGGAAAATTTAATGTTAGGTATCTGCATTGTAATGCCTTACCAATATATTAAGATGGTCCTGTAAGTGAATGACATGTCAGGTGAATTAGATGAACGGAATATGTGCTAGCCATTCAATAGAACTTTGTGAAACTTGATGAAAACACTCGAAAACAGCTGAACTTGGTGAAAACACATGAACAGAGGAAGTTAAACTTAGTTCAATGAACTTTGGCTCAATTTTGTTAAAACCACATTATGAATAGAGGAAATTGAACTTTGTCAGTTCCACAAAAATTTTAGTAAATCATGACCTGTTTCATGAAACAGTTGACATCATCAGGCCTCTTTTAGAGATTTAGTCCTCAGCCTAATGATGTCAACTGTTCGATGAAACCAGTCTTGATTTATTAAAATTTTTTTGTGAAACCAACAAAGGTCAATTTCCCCTATTCGAAATTAAATGTTGTCAGTTTCACAGGAATTTTAACATATCACCATGGCTGGTTCCATCAAATGTTTGACATCATCATTGAATGACCTGATGGAGACAATGAATAGAGGAATAGAGGACTATTTGATGAAACCAGCCATGGTGATATATTAAAATTTCTGTGAAACCAACAAAGTTTAATTTCCTCTGTTCATGTGTCAGCCAATCGATTTACCTGTTATTAGTCATGTTTAGACTTGGTCCAGGGAGTGTCCTACATAATTCATTCACTGTTAATCTCTAATGAGATCAGGAGACTGAACCCCTCTTTAAGTGTTACTTTGACAAACATTAAATTTTTAAATGTGTACTCATCTTATTCTCAGGTCTTTCTGGAGCTGGCAAGACATCTGTTTCATTTGAGCTAGAGGCATATTTGGTTTCCAGAGGAATTCCTGCATATGGGTTGGATGGTGACAATGTTCGCAAGGGGTTGAACAAAAACCTTGGCTTCTCTCCTGAGGATCGAGAGGAGAACATTAGAAGAGTTGCTGAGGTTGCCAGGCTATTTGCAGATTCGGGGGTTGTTGCACTGTGCTCATTTGTTTCACCATTTTCCAAGGTAAGCTAAAGTTGGAATTCATTACAGCGATTCATTTTGCGAAAAAATTATGTATTGTTTATTCCACAATAAAAGATGATTTCCAATCAATTGATTTTCGGGATGAAACAAATTTAGATAAAAGAATTGTGAATCAGGAACCATTCATTGCTGTTGTTACACTTGTTTCCAAGTGACCATTTTTTGTATTAATTGTAAAATTATGTTGAAATGTTATTCATCACATTGCCATACAAGCATCTGGAAGTTTTCATTTGTTCATATTCACAACAATCGTGAAGTGTGATCTTGAGTGCAGAAAAATCTTTTTCTCTGATCCCAATTCATATCTTTTGAATGTTCTGGAGAAAAATTTTGTGTGTTACTGGTTATGAGAAACTCTATTTTGATTCTTGGAAAGAAAATGACAGTTGTGAGGATGTAACTGAATTCCCCAAAAGCCTCAACACTCTGAGCCACTGTGTTGAATGAATCACTCCTTTTGGTTCCCCAGGCCTTCCTTGTAGGTTACAATGAAGCTTTGATCATAAAAATAAATATATTTTGAATGCAAGAAACTTTGCTTGAAACACAAGGTTTGCGTCATAATTTTCTGTGTAATGCAGAAATCTTTTATGAGAATAGATACCACCTCTGACGTCACAGGCTGTGGTAATTAATAACAGATTTTTTTCATTGGGATGTCCAAATTTAAATGTGCACCTTAGAAGTATGGGCAGTTATGAATTCTGAAATTTATTGTGGAATAAGGAATTTATTCTTTCAAGGAAATGATTGACATATTTTTATGTTTAAACCCTATTTCTTCCTGCACAGGATCGTGAAATGGCAAGAAAGATCCATAAAGAGAGTGAGCTTCCCTTCTTTGAAGTCTTTGTGGACACACCTTTAAATGTGTGCGAAACTCGAGATACCAAAGGTCTCTACAAGAAGGCCAGAGAGGGATCCATCAAAGGTGAATATTTTTATTGATAAATGTTAACTCATGTTTTTGCTTAAAGGTGTGTGACTCACCAAATGAATGGTAGAAAATTAATTTAGTGTTTCAGTCTGAGCAAGTGTGACGAATATCAACATGGAATATATTTGAGGGATCTCATTTTACTTAAATTCATCCCCATTGGAAAATTGCGAACATTTCTTCCCCAAACAGTTATACAACATATACATAGTTCAGAATAACCTCTTCAGCCAGGGTTAGACTGGTGGGCAGCATGTATGCCTTCTATCCTAAAGGTAGCAAGTTCAAGTCCTGCTCTGAGAGGTGTTCTTAATTTTAATTTTGCAAAAAAAAGGTAAAATGTAAGAGAGGAAGATCTGGTCCTAATTTTGCTTTAAGAAAAAAGACATTGTTATTCTAATTTTACTACCAAGACTGTGAAAAATGCCAGGGCTCTTGTAATGAATTTGTGTATTCACACATATAATTCATACACATACATTTAAAACCTAGTATCAGTGTGTTGAAGTCAAGTTCTTTACACTCCAGATACTTACAAGGTAAATAAAATAATATATTTGTTTTTTCTCTCTTTTACAATTCCGGAAAAAAATTATTTTAAAAGAAGGGGCTGATTAAGTTTGTGGCATTTTTGCCCATACCCCAAGAGCCAATAGATGGAACCACTGTCATTGTAAGGGTTAATGGAATTTACACTAAGCTAATGTTGCATCACTGTATGTCAAAATCCTGAAATAAATACTCAGCACAAAATTGCTTGATTTAGGTTTCACTGGTGTGGATCAAGCTTACGAGAAGCCCGAGTTGCCTGACCTTGTGGTGAAAACTGTGGACTGTACCGTGGAGGAAACCACCATGCAGGTCGTGGAGCTCTTGGAAGAGAATGTGAGTGGCATGGGGATTTTTTTGATTTGATTTATTTTGAGTGAAAAAAATTTAAAGGGAGACCAGGGATAGATTTCCCAAATGCTAGTATATTAAATCATTTGAATAACAATTTGAAGCTTTGTTGAGTAAATCTACACAGGCAAATGAGTGTGCTTTGTTGTATTTTATGCCATTACCTTTGTTATCAGTGGACAGCTGACTCTTTTATGATAGTGCTAATTCCAGTGTTGTAAATCCCCTCTTCAATTTATTAAAAACGTAAAGCAAGGTTAGTTTTTGCATATCTTATAGGAAATGAAAGATAATGAAAGACTTTTTTTACATAAAAGATATTAGACTTAATGGTTGCCTGTGGTGATTATAGTACGTACATGCAATTATTTATAGCTGCCTTAACTTATTGAAATTTTATCAACTTTGGAATAAGTTTGATCCTCTAGTACTACATACATTGTTGCTACCCTTCCTTTAATTATGCCTATCTTCTTTAGATAATGAGTTATGGTGATGGTTGAAACATTTTTATTATCATGATTATATATTCATGGCAGATCAAATCCAACCCAAAACTCATCAAAAACCTACTATAACTGACTACCTTTCATTCACATATATTATTATATATGTTAAGGTAAATCTGAATTAAAGTACTCAGATTGTACTTCTTATTCAATATTCAGTGTTTTGTTTATTGAGAAATCAAAATTTATGATTATTGAATTTAGGGTTTCATTCTGATTTACCTATAAATTAGTGGATATTTCATATATTACCATTTGGAATGAAATTCTTTCTTCAGGGAATCATTCCTAAGGGAATAAGCCGGTATGGAGATAGTGGTTTTGGAATGGACCAAGTTGAAGAACTCTTTGTGAGTGAAAACCGGCTGGAGACTGCGAGGAAGGAGGCTGAATCCCTCAAGCAGTTAGAAATCTCAACTCTTGACCTTCAGTGGGTCCAGGTGCTTGCAGAAGGGTGGGCATTTCCTCTCAAGGGCTTCATGAGAGAGGATCAGTTCTTACAGGTAAATTTTTGCTTTTCATTGCAGGTAATTCACTTTTTTTCACTTAGTCACCCCTCTCTACATTTCTGATAACAATACTCAGCACTGAAATAGTAGGTATATACTGTCCTTATGCCTTAATGGTAAATTACATAATAGGATGTTTAAAACAGTTTTACTCTGATTTAGTAACATTAGAAGTTAGAACATAAAATGTAATGAAATATCAAACAATAATCATAGTCTTGAACACTTCCTCAGGTATTTATGTCTACTGTTTTGGTCTAGGAAGAATGAAGTATGTTCAACATTAAGTTTTATTGTTCTGTCATGTGTTACACCCAAAAGATAAGTAATTATAGTGGTCATGATCTAATCAATCATCTTATTTTGCCAATCATTTGAATAAATACTCAAAATTAGACCACTTCAGCTAGTACTTCTACAGAATAAAAATTCACTTAGGGCATTCTACTTGGTTCCATTCTCAACAAAATTAAATTTTTTTCATTTTTTAAATACAAGTGTTAGTTGAATGGAAGTGTTGCTACCTGGAGAGTTGTTTGAGCACTTCCCATCAAATTTTAGGAGTTTTAAGAGTATGTGTATAATGATCATTGTCGACTTCTTATTATTAACATTGGAATTATGACTGTATACTCCTAATACATCTATTTCCAATTGTTAGAGATGAAAGATTTATACATATATTATATTATTATTGGTAGGATAATTTTTATTTTAAAAGTCATAATATATAATTATCTTTTTATTTTACATCAGCAAATTCTAGGGCTCATTTCTTATTGTTTTTTTTTAATTTAATTTTTTTTTACAAATTACAGTCGTTGCATTTCAATACGCTGTCTGGTGGAGATGAGGCAGCTCATGGAATGCGCAACCATTCCCTTCCCATCGTTCTTCCTGTGTCCTCTGAGGACAAAGCCGCCTTGGATGGACATTCGGCTATCTCACTGCAGTATGAGGGAAGGCCTGTGGCTATTCTCCGTCGCCCCGAGTTCTACGTCCACAGAAAAGAAGAACGAGTGGCGAGAACATTTGGATGTGTTCAGAGAGAGCATCCTTACATTAAGGTTGGCCTCTCCCTATGTTCACCTTTCACACCTCTCTTTCTTTTCCACCCTCGGTGGACCTCATGGAAATTAAAAAGTTGATATTCTAAGTGGAGGAAGGAATTGATTTGCACTATGGCCTGTCTTATGATCTCATTGTTCAGTTTTTTCATCTACTGTCAGACTAAAAATTATGGATACCCCAGTTTAACCCCTAGACTGTGGAATACGTTGATTAACATTTTGGTGTGTGACTGCAGAGAATTCATTCATGTACTTATGACCGCTGCCTTCGAAACCTCCCTAGACCCTCTCCAAATTTTATGGCCTGCCCTTGAAAAATAGGTTTGAACGGCAACACTTTACTATTGTTCCAGAATTGGGCACCCCTTTTTGAAGTGCCATTTATGACGGTTCACGACCCTCGGGCGAGTTTGACGAATACATTCCATCCGCCGAGATTTGGGAAATTGTTTTCTGACCCATCTTCGATATTTCCCTTAGTTGTCACAGAGTTTCAGTAGAATGCTGGTTATAAATGTAAGCATTTATGTACTGTTTGGTATAAAATTAATCAGAAATTAATAAGGAAAATAAATACGGAATTCATTTTTCGATATATTCCTGCCTGAAATATTTTAACTATAGTAAATTGCCCCTTGGAGGAAACTGGGCTATGCAGCCAATAAGGGTTGGCCTGGGTCCCCTACCTAATAAACCTTTGTCAGAAATAGAGGGAAAGAGTGCCACTGTTACTTTTCTCCCACACAGAGCCATCGCAAAGAAACAAAGCTCCCACAACTGATGGGTTAAACTACAGTACCAATGTTATCAATATGAAATTTTAGCTTGTTTAATGATGTTGCTATAATGTCAAATATAGATTGTATGGTATAAGGCAAAAATTTATTAATGCCTTTTCTTGGCATGATGTTAGGCTTGGACAGTAAATAAAGTGCTCATTTTTTCAACTTCTGGTGCAAACTCAAAACATCAAACCTCTGTAATATAATCACAATGGATATATGTATTGGTACCAAACCTTAAAACCCTAACTGGATCAATATTTTATCAATATGTCTGCCAACTCTTATGCTCTTTCAATTAATAAAAAAGTACATAGTTGTTGCAAAAAATACAAAACAACTTTTCCTTGTTACCAGGTGACTCTATGCAATCAAAGGTTGCAACATTTTAAAGCTCTTTTTTATTGCATGAGTGAGAAAGTAATGGTAAAATTTCAAGTCTGTGCTGAAGTTTGGATTAGCATTGGGAGGTGAAAAATGGGCTCTATATTTTTTAAGCCCCAATTACATGTCAAGAAAAGGGATAAAATTGTTATGCAAATTTGGTATCAATTACGTTGAGGCTTATGGGGCCATTCTCTTGTGACTGAAATTCAAACTCGGGTATCCATAATTTTTAGTCTGACAGTATGCCAGATAAAAAAAATTCTTTCTTCTCTTCTGCTTTTAAAAACACTAATTTAAACCTGTTTGCTGAGTGCTAAGAGCACAGGTGATCCATTCGCTCCATTCCTTTATCTGAATATGGTTCTATTCGCCAATAGATGATCTATGAAAGCGGTGACTGGTTGGCTGGAGGAGAACTTGAGGTCCTGGGGAAGATCACCTGGAATGATGGCTTGGACAAATACAGGCTCACACCCAATGAACTTCGAGCGAAATTCAAGGAAATTGGTGCCGATGCAGTATTTGCTTTTCAACTTAGGAATCCAATCCACAATGGGCATGCTCTTCTGATGCAGGTAAATTATTGGATCTCTTATTTTAATTTGTGCAGTCTTCGGATTAAAGTACTGATGATGATGATTTGACATCAGCATCTCGTAACGAAAAAATGGGATAGTTTTCAACATTTGATCCTCATTAATACTTTAGTTTTCAATAGTAAGGGTTATTCTTCTAATCTATAGAATTCCTTGTTATAGTTATTAATTTAAGTTTTATATTTATTTGCCCAGCACTAGAAAACAATTGGCAGGTAAATTTTACTCATTGATAAAAGTGCATACAAAAATACAGATATTATACCAAAGTAATAATGAATACTCAATTTTCTCATAAATATTCATTTATACTGTAATAGCACTTATAAACCAGATATGCAAAAAACCTTTTCTTGGAGCAGAAGCATTCTAGGTTAGTTTTGCAAATAATTGGGCAAGTTGTTGAGTAATATTGTACACATTGCTGTTGGTCCTTTAACTACCATTAAAAGGTTTGCTGATTCCACATGTATGTGGAAGATCTTTGCTTCTTCTAGTATTGTAACAGTTATTACTACTATTTATCTATCTATTAATCTAGGAGAAAATGAAAAACTGTGTTTACAGTAGTCAATGGTGAGACACATTATCCTTTTCTAAACAGTTCACCACCTAGATACTTGAAAGCATTTGGTTATAGCTCAATCATTATACAGAGAGGGAATCGGTAGCACAAAGTAAATCATATAATTTGACTTGAATTTTACTAAAGGTATGAACCTTATGAGAATAAAATCATTATTATCATAGGAAATATTAAATTTTTTCTTAAGCTTCCTTGCATAGTATTATGCAGAAAGTGTAACTCACATATATTTTAGGATACGAGGCGGCGTCTCTTAGAGGAGAGGGGATTCAGGAAGCCAGTTCTCCTTCTGCACCCCCTTGGTGGATGGACAAAGGATGATGATGTTCCTCTTCCAATTCGAATGCAACAGCACCAGGCCGTACTTCAGGAAGGAGTTCTTTCTGAAGAATCTACAGTTCTTGCCATATTCCCATCTCCAATGCATTATGCTGGACCTACAGAGGTAACTAAGTGCTTGGTTTATGCTAGTGTTGATTACCTGGTTTTCCTATCATATAGAATAGAGTAAATTCAGTTCCATGCATATGAAGGGAATACACATAACCATATATGTCATTTTGCACGAGATGTAACGAATTATGACAGCATAAAGGCCATTGGCCTGTGTTAAGTTGAATTTAAATGACATGATCTGCAGTGTATGATGGATGAAGCGACTCATCATTAATACTCTCAAGACAGGGAATAACTACATATAATCTCATTTGCTTTATGAGAGCCAATAGTCTTGTACCTTTATTGAACCTTTTTTCTAAATTTCTTTGTACTGTTTATACTCATTATCACAATAAATTGATGCTCTTTTGTGCATCAAGGTTTTTTGTCATATCTAAATTAAGCCAGAAAAAATTGCAAGTTATCTGTGTACCCATGATTCGGATAAAAGCGCCATCTTTCCAAACCCTTAATTGTTGGCACATCCTTGGGGCTGTAGGTGAGTCAGTGATCATTCCTCTGGTCGATTTTGGTATTAGAATTAAAACTTTTTTCATCATAAAACAATTAGATCTACTTCATTTGTCAAAAAACACAATATGTAGCATGTTTTAATGTGCTGTGTTTTTAGCTCTGGCAGCATCTGTCATCCCTTTGTTATGTACAGTTCCTCCTCTGCAATCCAGAGCACTGTTTGTCTACTCTCACCCAACACTGACATCAATTTACATAAATATCCAAAGTTCTCCAAGTAAAAGCCTGAGCCATTTCTATGACTGCATGAGTCCATGTCACATATGTCGAAGGACTCTTTCTTGATGGGTTTACAGAACCTTATTCAGGCTTCTTAGAAGCATTATGTTTAGTAAAAATGTCATACACAGCTATCCAAAGAGAATCTGGTTTGGTGTTAAATCTGGTTTTATGATAAATTATTTATTTGTAAATGTGAAGTTTTTGTTAGTTTATAGTTGAGAAGGAGTGCCACAAAAGTTGTGCCTGAAGGAGTTGTTCTTTTTGAAGATCTATAGTTTATTTCTGATTCCAAAAGTCTTTTTTTTCCTGAGTATAATTTCCTAATAAGTTATTTTTAAACATGAATGGATCAACTATGCATTCTTCTTGGGTTCTTGCCGTGTCCTTTAGCTTCTTGGCAACAGTGGTGAACCTTTGACCCTAAGATGCTGACTGCAACGTCGATGAAACTGTTGTTGTCACCAAACTGCCAACGGATATGGCGAGAACCCAAAAAGAATGCAGAGATCATATAATCAATGCTGCAAAAATATAAGAACCTAAGCGAATGGGTCAGGTTTTGTGCTGCAGATTTCGAGTCGTTCATACAAAATATGGGTGATGGAAATAAAGTTTTTATACTCAATCTCTTATCACTCTATCAACCTTCAGGTGCAGTGGCATGCAAAGGCTCGTATGAATGCTGGTGCAAACTTCTACATTGTGGGCAGAGACCCGGCTGGTCTACCCCATCCCAATAAAGAGGTTGGTGGTGATCTTTACGAGCCAACACATGGAGCAAGAGTCCTGAGGGCAGCTCCTGGTTTATCCCACCTTGAAATCGTGCCATTCCGAGTGGCAGCATATGATCGATCGGTGAAAAAGATGGCATTTTTTGAGCCATCAAGGGCTTCCGACTTCGAGTTCATCTCTGGAACTAAGATGAGGGGTGAGTTAGAGAATTGAAACTCATAATGATCAAAAGTCAACTTTCATTCCTTCCTTGCTCTTAACTATTACTCATCAATATTAATCCATGATATTGATGACTATTATTCTTAATCATTATTTTCATTTTTGAATGAATGGGTAAATCATTTCATAGTATAGCTTATTTCATTGTTGCATAAATGGTAAAATCTGGACATCATTGGTGATCAAGCATTGTTGCATGTAAAGGTATTGGACCTAAACCTAAGTTTGAGAATTTTATCCCTATTAAACCTTTGCATTATTTATATACATATGCCATTATTTTACAACTTTGATGATCCCATGGCTACCTATGAATGATACATGGAATCCATGACCAAAATTCCTCTTCCATTTTTCCAAACCAATTTTTAAAGGAAAATTTAATGATAGATTCTGAAAATCTTTTTCATCCATACATTCAGTATAATGCATTGAATGTGAATCTTTTTGCTACCTGTAAAACATAGGGACAGCGAACTTAATAAGAATGGAAGAAAGCTATAATTGTGATACATTCCCTGAAACAATTTCCTGGCATTCCCAATATGTTATAACGAACAATTAATCAACAAAGAATGATAGCAGTTAATCTATCTTCATTCGTTCAATTGGTTCTCTGAATTAAAAAGTTCCTTCAGTGCCTCTCATTTGAATGCACCTCAACAATCTAACCCCAACAATCAATTTGCAAGATGTTTGTTTTTGTATCATCAGCTATGGGATATTCTTTCAAAATAAATCTAAAACCATAATGTTAACCGGGGATTATTCTGATCAATTTACAGGACTTGCCAGGAATGGCCAGAACCCTCCTGATGGCTTTATGGCACCCAAGGCATGGAAGGTGCTTGCTGAATACTACCAATCTCTGAGGGCCAATTGATGTATTTATTAATACAAAACATGTAATTCCAGGATCTTGCTATTTAATTAAGGAGTCATATCAAGTGATCGAAGGCAGCTACTTGTTAAGAAGGAAGAATTCTTTGTATTGATGAGAAATTCAAAAGAATTTTTGTTGTTAAAATTAATGGGCAATTTGATGGAAAAAAGTTAGGGGAAACACACATAGGTATAATGTATAATTCACACTAATGTATGTATATATTAGGTGCTCTCTTTTCTGTTCTCTTTTAAGACTTCGTTAACTTTTTTTCCATGAATGATTGTGCAATTTTACAAATTTTTACTCAACCAAAGAATATTAAAATTTATACACATTGTTATCCTGATTGTTAAGATAGGAAGTGAATCAAGGAAAAGGTTTAGTATTGTTTTATACAACACTTCTTTGAAGATATCAACTGTGACGCAAATATTGTTTTATATTTTATCTTGCTGGCACAAGGTTTTTTTTTAACTTTATATTATTTTTAAGCTATTGTTATTTGTATGAATTGTTTAAAAGGAAATTTAAATAAATGCAGTGTTGTGCTGCATATTATTATAAAACATTAGAAAAAACATTCCAATGTTTTTCTTTTCTCCACATTTGCCATTTTAATAAGAATATTTGAAAAGTTTTTGAAATAATAAAATGTTATCACAGGAGAAATTAATTTGTTTTGTTTCCTTAACCCACTGCTGGTTGATCACAACACAATAGTCTCATGCTATATTCTGAGACTATAGTATAATAGATCCATAAGTAGCAAATAGATATCTACAGTACAGTTATGGCTATTTTCTTTTGGTACAGGGTCATAAAATACTACTCTTAGTTTTTGTTAAGTTTAAATATTACGTGGTAAGGGACTGTTACACATGAAAGTTGTTTGTTCCAATACTTGATTTTCGGCCTAACAGGCACAGATTGACTAAGTAAGTAATCTCTTTCCTGTCAAGAGTTTTAGTTAGTTTAAGTAGAAATTTCTGTACTATTAGCTTTGGTCTAGTTTTCTTCTATCGGGGGAATGTTTTACATCAATTAAGGTGATTCATTCCTTGTCATGAGATTTATACAGGAACTGCATTGTCTTCTTTATAATTATGATTTTGTGAGGGTGCACCTGTGAAATGATTCCTTGTCAAAGGTGAATCCAAGACTGAAGATATAGCATTGAAGCTCAATTATAAACAAGATGAAGATGTTCTCATGTTGAAGGAATTGGTACATGTGAGCTATATCCACACAATCTCTAACTGGAGGATGTGGTCTGTTTTCCATTCATATTTTCCTCAGGTGTAAAAAGGTCCTTTATTGATAGTGCTATTTTAAATCTTCAAGCAACTTTTTTGGTATAATGTTACTGAGCATCAGTTGTTGTTTTCAGGGCCTACTCTAAACTTAAAGAGTAAGCCATACTATTTCCTTAGAAATTAATAAATGTACATGATGTATTTGAAGTGGACAAAACTTGTCAAGTTTGGACAGTGCAGTGCACTTAGCTTTACTCACCCCTCTTCCTTCCTGATACAACATCTCAGCACTGAAATTATAAGCATATCTTTATGTATGATTCAGAAGTCTGGATGGAGCGAATTTGGGTATATGTAGGTGGATTTTGAGATATGAGTGTGAAGAAGGATGACGAAATTAAAATGGACTGAAAGAAAGACTTACGGAGTTCTGGGAATGGCAGGAAAGTTGGTGCGGGTTTTAGGAAAAATTTTAACAAGGGAGAAAATGTGGATGACAGGGATTCTTTAGAGGTTGGCAGGTCATTGATTGCTGTCAATAGGGTAGAATGTTGGGTAGGTAAAGAATAGGGATTTTAGACAGAATGATGGCTAGTAAGTACATGGAGATGAAAAGGAATTTAACTTAGGGTATATTATATTATTCTTTGTTAATTTCATAAAAAACTATTCATCATCACAATCTCTAGACTGAATGGGTATACTATAAAATTCAAATACCTGATAAATTAATTTATGAAGGAACAATGAACTTAAAAATAAACTCAAACATTACTACTGCCCAGATTTCTTTGACAATCATCTTTCAATTAGCCACTACAGGAGTGACATCTTTTTATATTCACTGAGAAAGGAAGTACTTACGCACCAATATTTAATGAAAATTTTATTAGTGGAATTACATTGCCTCATCTTGAATACATGTCGAGTGTGTGAGACCCTCATGAAGCAGGACTGATTTTGGATTTAGATTGAGTACAGTGTAGAGCAGCTAGATTTGTGAAAGGTTGTTATGACAAACGTAGTAGTGTAACAAGCTTATTGGAGAAATTCGGTTGGGAACCACTCGTAAAGCATAGCTTAAATTTATTATGAAGATTTCAGGAAGATTTCTTCAGCGAAGAAGTAAAAAATATACTACAAGCCCTGACGTACTACGGTAGATCAGGTTACATAAATAAAATCAGAGAGATAGACTATCGAACACACAGATATAAAATGCCATTTTTTCCATGGACAATTAGAGACCAAAATAATTAGGACCACAAGCTCAGAGATAATAGTTAGGCTAGCTACTGTATATAAGTACATTATCTTGCATGTTATCTTTAAGTAAATGCAAATTTATTTTGTTCTTGCATGACATGTAATTTATTTTATCAATGACAATTTTTGCATGTGAAATATGCCTAATATATGCATGTGGGAGGGCATGCCTGGTGATGACTCACTCACCCCCTGCCACATGCCCTTGCGGCAGCTTGCAAGGCATTACGTAGACATACAGGGCTAATGTTCTGGCTTTTGTTTGCCTTTAAATAAAGATAGAGCTAATTAGGATATAAAAGGTTAACAAGTTCAGGCTCATTTTTTAATTATTTTTTGTTTGTTATATTAATTTGTTTTTGACAAGAATACACTGAAATATTCTGATATTGAACTTTCCTTGTTTTAACTGAAATATTTTATTTTTTCATAGTAAAGGAAAAATAATAGATAGTAAAATTATCAGGTACCTTTGTACCTAGCACGCAATACTACTTTTACAGCTACTTAGGAATATATAGAAATGGGTATTTATTAATGATGTGAGAGGCTTTATAAATACTGTAATACAAATGAGCTTTTTTCTACAAGAGATATTTGGGACAAAACCCACTTGTTAAGTTTTAGCACAGGGGTATCCAACTTAACAAGGCCTCAAGGGCCACAACTTAGCCTATAATATGATTGCGGGCCATATAGTAGTTAATTAACAATAAGAAACAATGTAAAGTATAAAAATAATTAAAGACAAGAAATCAAGATGAAGAAGGATTTAACAAACAATGATCCAATTCTATCTTAATGACACAATCGGAATTAACTTAACGGGTGAGTGTGACGAGACTAAGTGAAGTGGAAGAAGAAAGTCAGCTCAGTGGCATTGGGAGGGAGGTTTGGTTTGCGCGAAGAAAATTTCTGAATTTTTGTCTGATAGCCTATTAGAGTGTTGTGGGTCACAGTAAATGGCAGTGTAGGCCAGATGCGGCCCGCAGGCTGCCAGTTTGACAACCCTGTTCTAGCAGATATGATGAATGTAATAAAATAAAAAAGATGTCAATTTTTAAACTTTACATCACACTAGTGTGTGCATTTATTTCTATAGCAAACAATTTGTTTTGAAAAAAAAAACTATATACAATATGTGGAAATTAAGACATCTTATAAATTAAAAAAACACAAATTAAGATTTATTTAAAGGGTCCACAAAACCCAGGCATTCAGGATGGTAAGGTAGTTTTGTATCTTCTGGAACTGGATTCTCTTTCTTCAATCTCAGTTCTTGCAACTTGTTCTGAACAACAGCAATGTCTTCTTCAGTCACACTAGGCTCAACACCACAAGCTATCTCCTCATTGCGAATCCAATCTAAGGATTTTGCTTTTTCTTCCAGAAAGGATTCCTTTTGTGAGTCTAATTTTTGTTTGAAAGCCATTGTTTTCTCTTGTCGTAATCCAAAACAGTGTCGCTTTGTGAGCTTGATAAGCGACTCTTTTCGTGTAATTCGATGGTAAAATCTACAAATAAAATTTAAAAAACCATGGATATTTAAACCAAAAACTTTGAAAAAAGTAGAGTATTGTACCAAACAACAATAAAAGCATTCATAGTGCTCCACAATACCCATCTTTTATGCAGTTAAATCTTAGTTATGTAATTAATTTAACATAGCAAACTTTTGATGACATTGAATTTTACATTTATAATTCTTGTACTCAGATTAATATCAATTTTATTACCTTTATAGATATTATTAATCTTTATGAGTGCAAGAGAACTGATACTTAAAATTATTTGATTATTTTAAACATGAGGAATACTGAAATAACCAAGAATTTACTGAAATTTCAGGAAAATTATGGGATTTTCTTGGAAGTCTACTGAACACAATTCATGAATTTGTATAGGAAATGCACAATAAGGGGTGATGATAAATTCTTTGTCAATTATTAATTTTCCAGGTGAGTCCAATATGGCAACATTATGAAAGTTTCTATACACACATATAGTGAAATAGTATTACTGAAAAGACCAGACAAAGTGTATGCAGAAAAATTTTAACTGAAGTTGTTTTATAATCCCTTTTAAGGATATATGCCATTCAAATGACTTTAGTCTCATGGATACTCTTAATCCACTTCCTTAATCAAAAACAATAGGTTAAGCTTTGTGTTGCAATGTATCACTATCAAAAGAAATTTAGCAATAAAATGGAATGCCAATGGGTCCCTAACTTTCCAAAAAAATAAGTCGTGTATGTTTTTCAATTCATATTTTCATATGATAACAGATAAAAAGGTAATAGCAAATTTGAAAAATGGGAAAATAACTTTAATTTAACAAAGGCTCTCTGAAAAATGGAGACTGTAAATTACTAATAAATTGTTTTATTTACTCAAAACCTTCCCATTAAATTGCTAAGTTAATCTATTGTGAAAACATATAGATAAATAGTCATGCAGCTAGTTCATCTGTTACAATGAATGTATTAATTTGTAATGATTCAATGTATGGTAATATTTAACATGTAATAGCTAAGCAGCCTTTGGAATAGATGAAAGGACTGTAAGAAAAACTAAACCAAATACAAATAAATAGGTATCTCATATTAGTAACTGTTCTTTAAGCACAAAATCTACTATTCTCTTGACATCCTTAGGAAATGAAATGATAAATTCTTACTATCCCACAGGACATGAATTACTTGGATAACAGTTTTGCTCAATTTAAATGTATAGTAGGTACACAGTTTGATAAATTTTAAAACCAAGTAATGAAAGGAGCTAGGGAATAGAGATAATTTTTCTTTTTAAACAAGCTTACTTTGGATGTGGCTTATATATGATGTTCAATTTATCAAGAAGATATTCAAATCTTTTATAGTCCCATTTCCGTAGTAATTTGAGGAGCTTCTTCCTTCTATCTATAGTCTCTTTCAGAGTAACTCGAACTCTCACATCCCTTTTGTCTGCTAAAACATGTGGCAGCAAAAATCTAATGCGTGCAGTCATTGAGGCAACTGAAAATATAAATGAATGATAAGAACACTCCACTTTAATTGATAACTGCCATAAATACCACAACATCAAAATAGTCTACAGAAAGAAACATTATGGATCAGGCTGAAGATTTCATTGGTCCAAGTGTACTCACTTTCGACTTCATATGATCTTGTATCATATTCATGCCTCTTAATTCTTTCTATAAGCATTTCTTCATACTCTTTTCTAACCCATTTTTTGGGAAGGAATTGAAGAGAAAATAACCTCTTGACATTGTCATCAGCTCTAAAATAAATAATATTTATAATTACAAATAAGACACTACATGAGTAAGAAGTAGCATTGAAGACTTTTGATCAAATAAACATGTTATATGGAAATCAACGAAGATTCCAAAAAAAGAAAAGCTATAATGATAATTCTATTCAATTAATTTAAAAATTAAAGTTGTCACATCACTAAAACTATGTTGTATGAGTAAAACACTTTAATATATTTTATAGATGCTATGTGTTACAATATGGATAATATATACTGAAAGGAGCTCCATATGAAAGAGATGGAACTTAACAAAAATTAATCCTCACTTCGTCATAGTGGAAGGGCATTGTTTCTACGATTGTTTTATTATTATGTCATATTTTGATAAGTAAGCAAATGGTTATGAAATACATCTTGATCACCATTCAAAAATTATCTTCTTGGTTCATGATTTTGAGTTTTAGTAGTCAAATGTGAATAAGCAAAATATCAAACAAGCATCTGCTGAATAAGGTATTTTGTATATTTGAATACATTTACTTAATGAAAAAGCCCAAGTACCAAAACACTGGAAATTCAAAGGAAATATCCCGAAAAAAAGCAACAAATTTCTGCAATTGTCCTTGTTTAAGAAATTTTAAACATTTACTAAATTAGCTACTCGCCATCAGTTGCTATAATTACAAAAATACGGGACTGTGTCACAGCAGAGAGATATCAGTGAGTAAAAAAAATGCAATAAAATATGGATATTTAATAAACTGTAAAACCTGCATCCTTGTAAGTACAGGGATCCTTTGGAAATTGGATATTAATCCACAATAATTTACTAAATAATTTTAATTACATCACAGTTAATTTATAATAGCCATGAGTATCCTAGAGAAAATGCCTACATGGAGTGCCAAATGGCTACACAGTCTGTGTGGCCGGATGCAAAGACTGTGTGGCAATTTGACACACTGTGCAGCCACTTGGTATTGTTCTATGTTTTATATAATGAAACGCTACATTAATAGCACCATGAGGGTTGTGATTGCGCATACGAATGCAAATCATACGGGATATAGAAAGAATTACGTACTCAAGCTATATTCTATGACTTAAAAATGTTAAATAACTTACGTCTGAAGTTCTTTTGACTTCTGAAATATAGAAGGAATTCGGCTCATATCCATTTCCGGTAAAGGTTCACAATCCCCAGTCTTTTCTGGCATAAAGCAAGGAATTTTTGTGGGTCTGAACCACTTGATTTTGAGATCGGATTTAAATGCATATCCTCGTCGATGGTGATATAAGAACGCTGTAAAGTTGAAATAAGAAATTTAATAAAATGGAAAAGTTCTTGAACCAAAATTTTAAGTGTTGTATCTTACAACTTCCACAGAGTGAAGTATTCCTAGCTGATGGGTGAATCAAAGGATTTTGGTGTACGTGACGCATGAAGGATGAACAGGGAATCCTCATCCTACTGAGATATGAGAGCGAACTCATCGTTATTTCGGCTGTCAACAGTGACCGTGTATTATCTGATTATGTGCTTATTTTCTTTCGCTGCGCTTTTTCGTTTTCATTACACTTTTGTTTATATAGTTCTCTAGATATCAAACAGATGCCTCTTGGATCTTCTGTGACGGTGAAAAGGATGGAGGGAAAATGAAGACATTTAAGGGTTGATTTTAGTTTGAATAGAATTAGTAGTTAAATAATATAGTAAGTGTTGTTATGGACTCGTCTAGATTATCTAAAGGTAATGAAGGAAACTTTAAAATATTTATTACCGCAAAATGATTACTCCAATATCTAATATATTATTTATTCAATCTCGGACAGATACAATGGAAGTACTGGTTGTCATACAGAAGAGATCCCTTTACTCCAAAAGGCCTCTCCCAGAACCTATGCTGGTAAGTTTCTGGAGCTCTCTGAAATAACAAAAGTTACGTTTTAGGAAAAAATATAGCATTATAACAGATGAACTATGCTGATAATTGATGATGCAGTTCAAAGCATGCAATTATCTGTAGAGTAGCTGGTTACACCAACAATTAGTTGAAATACATGACAGAGGAAGCCCGTTTCATCATAAATTAGAAAAACTTCATAATAAAATCCGGAGTAAAGAAGTTTCGTTTGAGTAATGGAGAAGGTGTAAACCCTTTTAAAATTTGACCTCACGGCAATCCACCTACAACTGTAATGCCGAATTTACTTTATTAAGCTGGTGTAAATTAAAAATAAAATATGGCAAAGGGGCAATAAAAATAGTGGAAGACAGAAATAATGAGGTGGATAATAATGAGGGATATATTCATGACTTTATAATAAAAAAATAATATTCCAAAGGAAGTGGATTTACAGTGTGCCAAATGACAATGCAGCCTATGTAGCCATTTGTATAGCTGGCTACACAGACTGGCCAGTTGGCGCACTGTAGCCACAGTCTATACTAGTATAGACTGCTATAGCCAGTTCCTCTACGGAACTGACGAAGAATGGTTGTAAATCGTGTAATTTGAACGAAACAAACTGTAGGTGAAACAGGCGATTGGTTCAAACTATAGTGCTACATACATATATTTTAAATGAAAATGATGGAACATTTAAGTATGTCGTACATTGTAATCAGGTCAAATAATTTACAATTGTGAATGAACTTAAGGGAAACTAATCCATACGTAACAAATTAATACATTAAGTGGGATAGTGTAAGTAAACTGATTATTAGAATGTATCATATCTCACAGTTGTGAAGGAGATTTGCTGGGGGTAGTAGGTATTCGAAGGAATAGTGGGCAATCCGTTGTGTGGTAAGAAGAAATTCTGATGATAAAGTCCTGGAGCTGCATTATTATAATTTTGGTATCTTGAAAATGGCTGGATCGGTTGCTTTGGAAACTCATATCTGTTATTTTGCGGCGTCGGAGTAGTAGCAATAAAATTCTCCCTTGGTGGAACTGTGGACCTTATGTCTTGCAAGCGTTGGTTGAAATAACTTGCCACTCTAATTCTTTGTAGAGCCTCTTCGTGCTTACTCAATGCTCCATTCGTCGGGGATGGCGACTGGGTGTCTACAACAAAACTATTTGCCGCAATAGAGAGAATAATTGTGAAATGAACGCGTGTACGCAATGGGGCCATGACCTGCAAGAAAAAATATAGGAATTAAATAGAAGTTATATTCGAACGAATATTACTTCACTGTAAAAAGGACAATGACTTTTGAAATACATATAGAAATATATTTATTTTTGGTTTAATTTGTTCACCTAAATGGTAGTAGCTTCTTTCAGGAACCGAATTCTCAGACAGAACAGAATCCTTGTTTCCTTGTGGGAGTCACTTGAAGCACTCATAACATTTTCGTGCTTCTCACGCCTTATAAACAGCATTTACCCCCTATCGCTGACCCGCATGACTTCGGCGGCAGGTGTGTTAAACGTATTTCAGTTTTACTTTTTTTATGAGGGCCTGTGATATCAGATTTTCTCGTTTAAGGTCAGGTAGGAATTTCGGAGTCATTTCTAACGGTCACTGGTGAGCGTTAGTGTGGAGCAAACGAAAGGGAACACGATAATCGAGGGAGTCCGAGATGTGAAAAATTATCTCAGGCAGGATACGCTATCGCAGGAAAAGTTTGAATCCAAGTGCGTGGTAGCGCAGTTAGTTGGGCGACTGGACAAGGCATCCGGGTTCAAGGCCCCGTGACGTATCTGTTCACCTCCAGCTAAACAAAAGATAAATGATTTTCTGGGTACCAGCTGTACTTGGAGAATCAAAGCGGGGGATAAAAAGGAATTGGGACCTCTACCATTCTGCGTGGATCTTCACACATTAATGCGCTTGGTATTAGATGAGCTCCATGAACCCATCAAGCCAATCTTAGGGTTGATGACTGGTTTTTAAAAGAGTTCGTAATGCACACAGTTCATTTAGACCGGGAGCAATATATTGCAGTATTCCACGTTATATTTATAATAAAGGCTTGGTAACCGGTTAGAATAGAATAGAAAAAAAAAACATTTTATTGTTCTGGACCTGGTCGTCCACTAGGAACAAAAATAGTATTTGCATTTTGGAGCTCAGTAAGCATGGCAATAACATAAAGAGGTCGAAAGAAAAGTTATACTATCCATATCTAAAAAAATGAATAATACGAGGTGCATTAAAGTTGTAAGGACTCCAATTATTTTTCTCCGGACTGGAAACAGATAGAAGCATACGGTTTGTTTTGAAATGAGCAGGCACTCTTTGTCAATGCGTGACAGAGATGGCAGCACTGCACGACAGACAGAACCTCTAGCGGCAGCCGCGAGAATGAGAACTGTTTTCGATACATGACCAGCGTGTAATCATTCGTGGTGTGACACCGTTTGAAATTCATCGCCACTGCATCGTGGATGCACTTTTCATCGTGGATGCACTTTCGACACATCCATGACTCCTTCACCACACGTCTCCTTCAACTGACGATGAATTTAAATCGGTGTCACACCACGAATGATCACACGCTGGTCATGTAAGGAAAAGGTCTTCATTTTAAGTATCGAAAACAATTCACATTCTCGCGGCTGCCGCTATAGGTTCTGTCTGTCGTTAAGTGCCGCCATCTCTGTCATTCATTGACGCAAAGAGTGCCAGCTCATTTTAAAACAAACCGCATGCTTTTATCTATTTCCAGTCTTCAGAAAAAAATTGGAGACCCCTACAACTTTAATACACCTCGTATAATATCAATCATCCCGATAACATAAAAATGTAAAAAAAATAATGATTAGTGGAATTGATACGATGTTCAATCACCGCGTTAATCGGCATGTAGGTTGATTTGACGGGTGTTAGGTTAATGACGTATCTCTCCTTACGGCATTTAAAATAAACGTATCCGGGAAATTTTTCGTATTCAAGAAACTTGATTTCCTACTATATATAAAATTGTCGTATTATAAGACGTCTTTATAGTTAAAAGTAATCTCCGTCAAGGACGGATTGATAAATAAGAAAACAGCCCACCTATTACTAAGCCAACACATGAAAATTCCCACATCAGGGTAATAAGGTGTCCAGTTCCCTCAGCAGCTGCGTACCCTGAAGATTCCCAGGATTATCTTGTGCCTAGAGAACCGCTCTGCTTTGTTCTAGCTGTGGTGTCACTGGGACTTGAACCCTTGTTCCGTGTTCTGTACTCAATCTATTTCTATCAGTGACTTTTTTACATTTTCATGAGTGAAACAATCTGCCTTGATTCCAGTGTGAGACTGCATCAGTATTTGCGTCTTTCTCCAGAAATATTTTGTAGAATTAGTGACGAGATTAGGTGAATAGTTGAAGATTACTTCAAATGTAGTTGAGAAGATCTTTTTAAAGGGTTAAACTCGATATTCCACAGCGTTTTCATGGCTTGGGTCGCAGCGAATATGTTCCGCCTTTATTGATCTTGCAGGGAACTTCATTGACGTTCATCACGAAAGGTTTTCCCATAAAATATACACTTCAGGGATACAAGTCCTCGCCTAAAACTGCCTGGAAGCTATCCAAAGGAAAGCGCATTAGGTAAGTGGAAATAAGTGAATTCAATTGTCGGCTGTTATTAGTAAATAAGAGTACAACGAATAGAGTTTCCTCCCATGTTATTGTGGCAAATGGTATTAAGAGTATGCTCCTCCATGGAAAACTAATATAAATCATTAATTATATGAAAATAAATAACATTGGAGTGAAAGACTTTGTTTTTCAACATAAAAACTTTATTAAACAACCCGGAGTTTCAACTTATTCAGTCGTCATCAGGTTGAAACCCAGGGTTGTGTAATACAGTGTTTACGTGGGAAAACAAAATCTTTCTCTTCTACATGAACCTTTTCCACAAAGTGACGCCGGAATCAATCCAGTTTAAGTAACATGTGTTAATTTATACTTTCGAAATAATTTACTAAAATACGCAGTGTCATTTTTCAAATTGTTTAGTGGCCAAAAACCCGATACTTGATCTCTGCTTAAACTCACGGCATAAAAGCGTCATCATCTCCAATAGTGTCACGCCAGACCCCTAATTATATTTTTCAGAAATGCATGATCCTCATGTTGTTCAATCGCTTGTTTCTTGCTCGTTGGTGCATTTTTTTTACAATTTTCTCGGCTAATTGTATATCATTTTCCCGTGACGTGGATTGACGGCGGGTGCCCTCATTTTCACGGTGATGCCGGCTCACTCACTGGTCAATTCGTAAAAACTCGGAAAAGGTGATTTTTTGTGACCACTGAATTAATGCAGATCACCACTCGCAGTAAGAATCAGTAAGAGTTCCCCACCCCCGCCTCAACCCACCTCCCTTCCACGGAGATGGTCACTAGCCAGTCACCCCTCACCCTCCCCTCCGATGGGATTGGACACCAGGGGCCGTCGCCGCTTCCAATTCGTAGGTCA
>WURS02446109.1:0-14533 GCA_011762765.2 Rhinocypha anisoptera
GTGAAACTAGTTGAGTCATAAATTATATTTCGTGTGGAACGCAAAGTTTTATTTCTGTTGTTATCAACATGGATTTCGACAAAGTCTTGGCCTTAACCATTTCTCAAGAAATTAGTCAATAATCTACCCTTGTAAGTTGTGTAAAAGTTGTTTTTCATAAACCTCTCTGAAACATGCATGAATAATTTTTTGTATTAAAAGATTAAATTTCTCACTTTCAGAACATATTGTCTTTGGCAATGCTTATTACTACTGACATATATGTTTTAATAACATACTGCAGTATAGTAGAGTCATTATTTATTACATTGTCTGTGGGAGGGCTGATATGGATGCGTTGGAAGCAGCCAAAGATGCCAAGGCCTATTAAGGTATGATGCTGTTGTTTCTCATTAATTAATTGTAGACCTTTATGATTTCCTTTTGTGGTACATTATGCAGTACATAAAAAATACACATGTAATATAAAGAAATTTGTCAAAAAATGATCTGTATAAAGTTATTCCAGTAAAGCTCACATTTTAGAACTTGGTAAGTGCTGTGGTGTGTTCAAGGAGATTAAGGAATCAGAATATATGTATATAAGGTCACATTTTATTACAGAACTAAAGTATAGAATTTCTCAATTTGGACCAGTAATCTTGGTATGTGTCTGGTTCCATTTCCTATCTATGTATTAAAGTAATTTCCAAAATTGAAAACACATGAAGATAACATCTGCTTGAAGTGACCAAATCAATTTACTTTGTTTTTTCTATTACAGATATCTATAGTCCTTCCATGTATTTTTGTTCTTGTCTGTGCCTTCCTCATTGCTTTGCCAATATATGAGAGACCATTTGAGACTGCAATGGGACTGATTATCACTCTCTCTGGAATACCATTTTATTTTGCTAGTGTGTTTTGGAAGAACAAGCCTGTTTGGTTTCTGAAATCTTATGGTAAGTAAGCTTAAGAAAATAGGTGTGAATTTAATTGGACCCCCACCCTTATGTTTAATTCATGAGCACTCCAAGATATGTCCAAAAATCTAGCAAAATATAACCAAAAAGCCTTGGGATCCTTTCACCAAAACCTTTCTTTTCAATATCTGCTAATGATGAGGTGTTATGAAATAATTGGATGTTGTTATATCTTTCAGTAGTAACACTGCAAGTCCTTAACCCTTTCAACTCAAACTAAAAATCAGTAACCTTTATGAAATAATAATAAACTTTTTTTTTACATATACCCACTTCTAATATTTTAGGAAGATGGTTATAAATATAAATTCATGTCTACTAGTGAGGATACTCATATCTGATCAGAGGTGACAGCAACCACATGCAAAATTGTCATGTAAATTTGTGTGTAAATCTTGTACAGTCACCTTTCATTTGCATGTTAAGCAACTCAATAACAATGAGAATTCCATAGTAGATAATCAGTTAAAGGAAAAATATAAGCACTACAAAAATCAAACCAAAATATCATTGTGACGCAACGAGGGACATGACTCTAAATTTTGTGCAACTATTTAGATGACAACCCTAAAGCATTCTGGTCATGCATTCAAGAAATACAGGGAAAACAGTAAACTATAAGTTCCCTAAGATATTTCTATGGGATTTTTTCACAGTAGTGTTGAGGGAAAGGTTACTCCTATAATTAAGTTCTTCCTCAGTATTTTTACAGGAGATAATAACTGGAATTACCTGTTACTGATTAACATTCCACAATGTCCAGCCTGTGCCATAACTCAAATAATTGAGCAACATCAATGCATAAGAATCCCTTGATTATGAGGATTTAAATAAATATAGACAAATTTTCTTTATTTCATTTTTGTGTAAGTTATTTGAATACATAGTATGTATGTAGTAAATTTGATCATGTCATATCTGGCAGTAGGATCTTTATTATTATTCCAACATTTATTATTCAATATAGTTTTGTCCCTTTGCTAAGTAAATATATTTCAGTAAATTTTTGCATAATATTTTTATGAAATATGCAATACTTATTGCAGATGTATGTACATGCTTTGTACATATACTGCCATTTTTTGCATCCCATCAAATCCTTTTGCTTTCAGGATTTTGTTAATACATTTAGGGATTTGAATACACATTATTGCAAAGTTTACATTTTTGGAAATCAGTTATGTACATTTTCAAAAACTATTAATTTTATAAATTACATTTATGATTTTTGATAATTGTAAAAATTATTATGGAATAGATCTTGAGAAACTTTGATCCATCTCTCATGGCTGTTGTGAATGCAACGGAATGTATATCATCAGAAGAAGACTTGCTTGCTATTCAGCAAGTCCATCGTCTATTTCAGAGTCACAATGTGCACAAAAACAGATGAAAGATGAAAGGGACAGCTAAAAACGAAGTATTACATATCTGTTATTTCATACATATGTAGTTATATATACACATATAAAAAGACACGATGTCATATATAATACTTAATTGGCTGTTGATTTCTAGTATATTAGTATATGAGCAAATATAACTTATAATAGCATGCAGACTTTTAGATTTTTTAACTATTGAAAAGACATATTTATATATTCCAAAGTATGGAATTCAAAAAAATTTATCTGGGATCGTAGCCTTGCAATTTAAAGACAAATAATATGAGATTTGTAGTAGTGAAGTAGAAATGTGTCTCAATTAGTGTACTTATGGTATATGCATCAATTTATACCAAGATAACTTGACTAACTACTGCCAGGTAGGTAATTGTATCATGCTTTGTCATTAATATCATTACCTATTTATTAAATTTTGTTCATAATAATTCATTTATGATAACAATAATTTCAGTTTTCCACATTTTATATACATGTTGCATGGATGAAAATATGCTAATATCTTAACTACATCTTAGTTGTATTGTAATAAAATTAATTAGTATTACTAATAAGTAGTACAAAGTTGAAAGTATATATTCTTAAAGTTTTTACCATATCATTTTATATTTGTTAATTTATTCCATGTTTGCTTAATGCAGAGGGTATCACAAGTGGCGTGCAGAAGCTGTTTTTATCTGCAAAGGAAGATTAAACTCTACGGATCATTATCGGAAGCACAGGAAGTAATCTAAATTGGCTTGTGAATGGAAAAAACCATGGTTAGTGAGTGAAGAGAACTTTTGCTCACATCTTAGAAAAGTCATCCGAGTGCAGGCATGTATGCAAGTGTATTTTTTAAAGTCTGATTATTGCAGTATTTACTTTTGCTAACAATTTTTTTTTACTTTTATTTGTGTAAATTTGTAACTTAGCTCAAAAATGTGATCTCAAAGATTCTATTTTGGGCTTAAGGTGTAATGTGGATGGCTATTACTGAAGGGAAGCCATAATAAATTATGTAACTCTGCTAAAACAGTAATGCCATCTAATTGTCTGGAGTAATTTATTTGGAGGTACACAATGTTTAATTCGAAAGAATGAAAGAACTGTCAGCCTTTCTTATTTAAATTCTGACTCTGGTATTTACAGTTGTGAATTCAGCAACTAGATACTGTAAATGTGATAAGAAGCTTAATCTCTTCTTATTTTATGTATGGAAGATTCTAAGCCACATGACTGGAGTGTTACCAAAGATTTTATATGCACTTTTACATGTTTTTGAACTTGCCAAATTTGACATGAAAATATTGTGGTGAATTTTAATTTATATAGTTCACCTCTTGTTTTAACAAAATATTTGCTGCAATAATAGTATGTTCTTCTCACTAAAAAAATCTTCTCTATGGCTATGTATTTAATTTTTATTATACATTTTGATTGTTTATCCCAATGGATAAAGCCTAACCCAATATTATTTCATGGACATTTTATATCCTTATACTTGGAAATTTTATCCACCATCACTGTTTTCAAACCCATAGGATAGATGGGGTTAGTAATAAGTCCAATTTTATATGGAAATTCACACATTAAGGACAGCTCCTTTCTCTGTGCCACTTGTGATTTCTAGATTCCACATTCATAATTCTTAAAGAAGACACTATTTACTTCTAAAAATTACACAGTGAAGTATGCATGTGACTTTGGAATACTTTGTTAAAAATCCATATAGATGACTACCTATTCCATGACTTACAGGGCATTTCTTTCATTGACATTTTGGTGATTGCAATAGCTTCAGTGATCTATATATCCTACCAACTTTATTTATCACATCGGTGACCAACATACGAGATTACTTCCTCTTGAATTTGGCCTTCTAAACATTGCATTAATTCTTGGCCACAATGATACTCAGACGGAGATTCTCTAAGAAGGTCTTTTATTTGAATTTAATGACGAATGCTAGGAATTGGGCTATTCAGAGTTATACATCTGATACTGTTCCAATTCTCTCTCCCCTTTTTTTATCCCAGTAAACAACTTAGTTTGTTTTGTTTAGACAGCTGTTATTATTAGGACCCACAATTTTGGGGAGTAAAATGTCATTATGAAATATAATTACAATATTGTAGTATACATACTATGCTTTTACTTTTGATTTCAGGAAAATTTGATGTTTATAAATTTTAATCTTTTCCCCAATATGATAAAGAAAGGCATATCAATTATTCTAGTAGTATGCTTACCATCAGAGAATGAATAGACATATGACTGCAATTTTTAAGGTGTAACTTCCAACATCGATATAAACCTTAGGTAACTGTTCCAATGAATGTTTGAATCACCAATATTCACTCATTTTGTGTTTAATATTTATATTTTTATTTACCTAAGTAGTAACATTAAAATTTTTATTTATGTAAGCTTCATTTTTTAAAGCAAAATTTATGGATGAAAAAATCATGATATTTTCTTGTAAAAATTTACCATATACACTCTCAGACATCCTAAAGGGTAAAAAATTGGGCAAGAATTTTTTCACTCCAAATTTTTATCCCAAATATATTGGACATATTGTTTAAAATAATGGTGGATTGCATAGTGCAATATCCTGCCTTAATTGGCCTCTATATCCAAACTTTGTTGATAACCATGAAAACTTGTCACTTCTACAACCTATAAGACTTGAAATGGTGCATATATTGTTGTAGTCAACATTTGAAATGCATATGGTGAAAATTATCAAAATGTCACTGAAAGCAGTGTTTTATGTGCAATTGCCCAACAAAGTGGCTGTGTTTTTGATGTTGATGGTGGGTGTGTCTGAGTACAATGTGCCATGAAGTTTTTCTGAACTGCCTGCATGTGTAGATTTTAAGGGCGTATTACATTGGTCTTATTTAAATTCAGATGATGATTTACTGTGTTTGATCTGTAATAATATTATGGGAAAATAGCATATACAGCATACAAGCATCATTGCAGCATAGCTATCATCATTCATTCATGCCATCATTTGATTTGTGTTGTTTTTTACCAATACTATCCCTGGAACACTTTATTTAATCCTGGCCAAATCCTTATGGGAGTAATGACAGTGTTTACCTGATTTTCTGCTTGACTCTTTGTTAAGGTTCATCAACTTACTATAATTTTTCAACTCGTACTTGCCTTGTTTTATTGAGATTATATTTATACTTTTGTGTTTTGATATTGAAGGGTTTGGTAATCTCCGATTGCATTCACTCAAAGAAAAGACTGGGCAATGGAAACATGATGTTTTGAACTGACATTCATTCTTGAACTGAAACTTCTGAGCTTAATTTGAACTGAAAGACTCATTCTTTTCAAAACTGATCTCATGCACTTGATAACCATTTTAATTAAATTAATTCTTACCAGTATGCAAAAGTTTCTTTTACTTAAAACTGTAAATGTCAAATTTATTGAAACCCCCTTGGATGGTGCAGCAGACTTAAACTTATCAGTAAAATTCAAGGCTACTAAAGATCTGATATTCCGAGTGCAATGTGGGACTTGGTAAATCATAAACTATTATTTCCCTTAGGGTTGTAAAAATTTTCATTGAATTAAAATTGAAGTTATTCATTCAAAGATATATGTGCACCAGTTTAAATTATCGAATGCCATCATAAGTTATCTAGACAAAATTAGTAATATATTAGTAGCTATCACATTTATATATGATGAAATCATTGAATAATTGTGAGGATGTTTTAATTTTTGAAATCATTCATTTATATCATTTATTTTGTTGTCATTCCTGAAGACTATATTAATTTGAAAAAAATGTGGAAAACCTTTTCTCAAAATGACAATATTGCTGAAAAGATAACCTACATGTAATACTTTAATGGTTCTTTGATCATTTCCTTCCTTGATAGAATTCATAATTAACAACCATAATTTAATTAATTGATTGCTGGGTTTCTGAGTTGTTGTTGTATCTTCAATGATAAACTTGTTTCATTTGCTTATGGTCTTTTATCATAATTATTTTAATGGCATTATTTTATAAACTGAGAAAATATTAACTTCCAAAATAGTATAAATTTGTTCATATTGTCTTCTTATGCATCTAAATTCTACCTAAGCCACTCGAAGTGGTTATTCCTCTTTAAATATGAATGAATGAAGATATATGTATAAATTAATATTATAATTTTGCATTTTAGTTTATGTCAAATAATTGAGTGTGGAAGATGAGTATGTATTTGTTTCCACTATTTTTTTCAATGATTTCATTTAAGTTAAAACAATTATGAAAAGTAAAATGGCAGTCTTAGGAAAGTAATGTCTTCTAAGCCAAAATTATACAATATGCATTTGGGATTAATTTTTCCTGAAACTATTTTTCATAGATATGTAATGGAAATTTTATGCAGATTATTTGTTGGTAGGAGTGACTTACCAATATATTTTTCACATCTTGAGAAATGAGATTATTGATGTTAAATGGTGAATTTTATGATCCAAGATTTGATTTAAGGCCTTGCATGAAATGGTAAATTCATTTCCATTGTGTTAAAATGTTGACTTTTATGGATATTGAGGGTTATATGCTATAAAAAAAAGATGTACTTAAAAAATGTTCCTGACAACAGTTGATCATACAAAAAGTGAACTTGACTTTAATCTACTGCAATAGTTAAGATTTCACAGTTTTCAATTTTTAGTTTCAAATATGAGCTAGTTTGCAAATTCAAAATATAGCCATGTTTCTACTACGTAAAGGAGAGAGTGAGTGTCCATTAAACTTGCCTGGATTGGAACCATTTGCCTAGGAGAGTGAAGCAAAATAAAAATGTAAATGACACATGTATTGTCAATGTTGAAATGATAGAACAGCAGAGGAAGTGGCTACAGTCTGTGCCGCTGACCACAAACACTGTGTAGCCAGCTGAATAGGTCGTGCAGCCATTTGACACATTGTATGGCCTCTTACTCTAGGGAATGGGACTACAATAATTCTATGTGACCTAAATGCTGTGATGTGATAAAATGTTTAGAGGTAAATGTTCTATGTCATGATGTGCCAAGTGTTTGATCACAATAAAAATGTGCTCATGCTGGTAATTTAGATGGGTTTTAATAACTATTGAATTGTTGTGAAATACTTTGGTGTTATTGTAGACTCTGGGATCTGTTCTATAGTTGTTACTGTCAATACCTGGTTTTGGATTATATTGAATTTTTATCCTGGATAATGTCAATGGACATTGCTCCAAAAATCCTGTTTAAGCACAAAATGTAGCTAATTTATATACAAATATAATTTATGCCAGAATAAAAGTTTACACTTTAGCATAACTGAAAGGTTCTGCCACATGATGAAATTTATCAGCTTGTTGGAGCCGTACAATTTATTTTATTTTACTAAGTTTGATATTTTGTAACTGAAAATGAATATTTATGAACTTTCATTGAGTTAACCAAATCTATAAATAATTTTTTTGGGAATGAGGTAATATCTCACACATTTAAGAAAAGCTTATTTACTGTATTGCGCCCATTAATAAGGGTGGCCACTAAATATTAGACAATTGAAATCTGATTACGGTCAACACTGGCTTTGGTAATACAAATTTTATAAGACAAAAAGACTGTTTCATAATATGACTGGAAAATTTATTAGGGATTTTTGTTTGATGTTCATAATCCTGCCTATGCATTTGATCTTATTAGTTTTAAGTTTTAGTCTTTGATTTAGTTTAGTTTATCATTTAAAATGGCATAGATGTGAAAATATGATTAAATGTTATAATGGATGGTTAATGTCTTGATTGAATAAAATATAAATGAACTGTCAAGTAACTGTGTCTATATTGTAAGGGAATAGTAGTTTGGAAATTTGTGGACCAAGGCCTGTATTGCTTTGAAAATTTAGAAAATTTGAAATTACTCAACTGGTCAACCTGAACCTTATCTCATTTTGAGAAATAAGTAATGAAAGTTTTAAAACTTTGTTTTTATTGATATTGTCAAATTTTTAGGGCAAGAATTGTCAATGTGGGTATTCTCGTACTTTGGAAAGTAAAATAAGATGATAGACTGCTGGGATATGGATACATTTTTAAAAGTGAACAGTCTATATTGCTTTTCAACCAAAAAATTGTGCAAAAAATATAGATGTATTATACTTGTTTTATTTTTTTTTGTTTCATTGGTTAAAGAAAATTGTTTCTACAGGTCCCACACAGTGAGTATTAACATTAGGTTCACAGTTTAATCATTTGATTTGAAGTGGGATGCATTAGTATTTTAATGTGTTTAAAATTTGTATGAAAGCCAATATATTTTTACTTTTAACTTTGTGATAAATTCAGATTTTAAAATTTGTGTCAGCCATTCTGTTAAAAAGTGTGTTCTGTAAATGTAAAAGATCTACATCCAAATAAAATGTATATCATCTTTGACATAAACGTTTATTTTCTCATAAACAGTCACCTAAAAGGTAATAAAAGAAATGAGTCAATTTTTCATTAAAACAACTGCTGTCACAGCTGATTTCTGCATGTAATATGAAAATGCATCGTCCTCAGGCTGTAGTGTGTTCATCAGTTGCAATACTATTTGGATTTCTTGAATGCAGTTAAAACTTAAATGAGTTAACTGGGAAGAGGTACAAATTGTAAGGATCTAGGTCAACCAACTTGGGTAGATGGGAGACATTTGGTCATGTTGTATGGTATCAGAATTTTCCTCAAGTAAGCAAGGCAAGTTACAAGGATAGTTAAAATGGTGAAGTCTTCGATATCTTCTCTTCTTCTTCTCCGGCTGTTTGGACCTAATATTTTCCCTTAGTCTCTCAAGTCTTCTTCCCATGACCTTATGGCCAATTAGAACATTCTTTATGGACAATTTCCTTTGTATAAAAAATTGTCATCATTGATTTTATGTTGCTGCAAACTAGGTGATTTTTTACCTGCCCTGGGAAACGTAATGCCTTCCACTTTGTTTGAAGATCATAACTGTGCACTGTATATCATTTCATGTTTGGTACACTTGCTAGAATGCATCGACATGTATAACAGTACAATCATCAGGTGTAAAATACAGATTCATACAATTCAGAATTCAAAGATGCTGAAACCAGTCAAATGTTCTCTTAGAGCTTACTCATTATAACTCTCCTTAGCATTTACTATATTCCAGCAGCAGACTTCTTTAGCATGAAGTAAAACATATCCTTTTCTCTAATAACATCACACATTTTTTAATTTTTAGATAGAGAAGAAAATTGTCTCATTCAAGTAATAAAAACTAAGAAACACATGCACTCACAAGATGCTACTAGGTAGACCTTTCCAAAGAGAAGTTCTCTTGCTTTATATTTCCAGGTGAAGAAATGTTGATATCTTGATTTTGTCCTATTTTTTATTTTTAAAATTGAAACATCTTTTTGTGTGAACGTTCAAAACAATCATGAAAACATGCAAAAATTTCCCTCTGTGCACAATTCTTGAATATTGACATACTGCACTTTCTAAAAATGTCTATATTACTCAACATTTCCCTCATTGGAGAATTACAGTAAGTAGGCATTTAATGTTATAAAGGATACTCTTTGTTGGGACAATAGCAAAAATGGCACATTATTGCATTGTGTGTGAATTCATGGTGTTTTGTAATATGCTTGGGATAAGTATCACTTTTCTCTGGTCTTTAAGACTGTATTTAGCAAAATGGTAAGCTTACATTTTCCTCTGTTTCAAGACCTTTATGGTTTTTTGTTTGACTGACTTATTGGCAGGACTTCCCATTGTCTTAATTTGGTCTTAGGAATTCCTCAGTTCTGCATCTAGTCCAGAAGTTTATTTGTCGATAGATTCCACATAGCCCTCCACATGTATAAAAATAATGATGTAATACTAAAAGCTATAGACGCATTGGTCTACCTAAGCATCACAACATTTTTGTAAATGATAGCTAGTAAGTAAGAAACAAATAAATGGTCTCCACAGAACTATGGAAGGAGAATCTTATGACTAGAGTATACTTACAATAAGAAGGGAAGTAATAGGGCATATATGTTGAGACATGACAAGTGGTGGAATGGATCTTAAGAGGAAAAAACCCTAGAGAAAAGCTAAGGATGGCATATGAAACATAATAATGGAGAATACTATAGCAAGGAACTAGGAAGAATAGAGATTTGCAGATGACCGACATGTTGCATCATTGGTATGTTGCGATGGAGGTTCCTAAACTTCTCTAGCCACCTAATTAGTTGTATCAAATTTATTTTATAAAATTTATTATTAATTATTTTATCCAAGTGTACTGAAAATTAACCCTGTTAATATTAAAAGGTGATATTATCCTCTTAAGAAAACAGTGATAGGAAGTTATATTTCATACTATTCCTGCTTCTAAATTATTTGAATAACCTACCTTATACATTATGAGCACATTTTTGGTCATATTCTTGTGGTGGATTCTGCTAGGTACCTAAAAATACCTACCATTACTTTATTGAACAATAGAAGGATTAGGTCATTATTATAAATACATTTAGTATTTAACTATATTACACAATAAATGAAGTTACTTATGCATTATATTATACTAGAGAAACATTCTGTAATGTTCATAATTTTATAGGCTTAACACTTTCAAGGAAAATGTATACTTTTTAAACAAAAAAGTGGTTATTTATATTTATATATTTTTATGTATAAATTTTCGCCTGAAAACATTACCTTAGAAACATATCAAAATGGGCTCTTTATAATGAGGCTTCGCCCCTACTGACAGATTTCTCTAATTTATGTTTGAGCTCAAAAAGATATTTCATTAAATTGGCAGATGTCTTCTTAATCGTGATGATGTATACACCGGAAACTTTTCTTTGTAGACAATCTGCGATTTTGTTAGGACTTCATAATTTATCACATCTGATGCTTTTCCAGGAAACTTTATTTCTTGGGAGGTATGGTTAAACGATTTTATAATATCCAGTTTATGAAATTATTCGAAAATTTCGATCGTTTAACTCTAGAAACTAAGTAATAGTTGGCCGTCAAATATCCTTGAATCAATTAATCCGCCACTCGCCTAACGTGACTCACGGTCTCGTGATGTTGCTGATTTTCCTCGTCATTCTTCGTTGATACTTTTATAGATGGCAGGTCGGTTTTGAAAACAAAATTTTGACGATCGAGAAATCTGAAGAAATTTCTTCTGAAATTAGTTAGGTTCTTTGAAATTGGTGGTATTTTATGGCTGTTGCACAGCTGTAAGCTAGTAAGTGTTTAAGGACTATATAGGTTTTGTATAAAGTCTTATCACGTAGTTCGTTGTAGAAACGAAAATGAATCGACTTTTCGGAAAAGCTAAACCTAAAGAACCTCCTCCGAATATGACGGATGTCATTGCTGGAGTAAGTATTTAAAAATATTAATTGTGATACTTATGCGTCTACGCATTTTAGTGTTACACATCATTTTTATACAGGTGGACAGCCGTGCAGAATCTATCGACAAAAAAATTGCTAGATTGGATGCAGAACTGAAAAAGTACAAAGATCAAATGAAGAAAATGAGAGAAGGTCCTGCCAAAAACTCAGTCAAACAAAAAGCCATGAGGGTCTTGAAACAGAGGAAAATGTAAGCTTATAATTTTGCTATATTTATTACGAGATTATTTAAAACTTTTTCTAGTACGCTTTGTCTTGTGTCGTAAGAATCACTAGGGAAAAGTCTCACTTGTCTGTTTTTAGATCTTTTGCGTTATTCAAAATGCTATTTGAATATCGGCTAGATGTAATTTTCTTCCACTGGCTACTAAATTGGGATTAGTATGTCGAAAAAATAACAGTATGATCCCTGTGTGAATGCTGAGGAAATTTGTCTTTGTTGTAAAATTTTCTCATTCCAAAATCCTTTTATTTCATCCATCCCCAAAGACCTTTTCGTGTAATTCATTCTTTCCTTTTGTGAACATGTCTGATGAAAGTTTGCAGTAATCTCTGAATAAAATAATAATAATAGGTATCTTTATTAAAGGGTTTAGGAATTACATCTACATACCGGACCCATATTTTAATGCAATAGATATCACAAATAAATGTGCATAAAACTGCAAAATATCATACATATAATGCAAGCTATAAAGTTTATTATCATTCCATCTATTAATGTCAGCTGTTTTAAAACCAGCTACCCATTGAAAATATATATTCATCGGAATGTATTAGATTACCATAGTAGTATTTATGGTAGTGAATTTTTCAAGGTTAATATTCCATTGTGTTGAAATTTAAATGTTTACCTCAATGTCTGGGACATATACATGCCTGGGAACATACGGATTTAGACCTTGAAGTAGAGTAGGACAGTTATTTAAGGAATGTATTTGTGTTATAACAAAATAATAACGTTTTCTGGAATACCTTTCAGAAAGTAAACTTTAATTCATCAAAGATAAAATATGTCCGTAAGAGTATTCACCATATTTAAAACCAAGTTAATATGCAGTATCTTAATTTAAATACTAACAAATCTCCGATAAAAATTAATAAAATAAAAAATAATTAAATTAAATACTTCAATTCTCTGGGAAAATTATATGAAAACCAGGACGAATTTGGTAAAAAAATCCACTGAATAGGTTACCTCACAAAATTTCTTGGAATTATTCTGTGATGACCTTTCATGGGAATGTCAAATTCAGAACTAATGAAGAAACTCAGCTCAAATTGTTATCTTGTTAGCTATCTACATGCTTCAATATGTGCAGATATTCTGTTTACTCTCTAAATAGGTTTATTTTACTCTCTTATGTCATAAAATTATTTTCTGGGGCATGTCCCAGTATTCCATAAAAATATTTTTTTAAATAAAAAACATGTAATTAGAGTTACTACAAGTTTGCATTAAATGAAAACGTGAGAAAAACCTGGCAACCTCCAGACCTGAAGTTGCCACATTTTCCATGGGAACAATATTTGTTAGTCTATGCAATCATGAATTAACTATATAAAAGAAAAACTTGTGGCATTATCTTGCAAACCTGGTCTTGGGCAACTGAAGATCAATTGCATATAGCGTCATCAAAACAAAAATGATACCACCTGGAAAGTGGTGCACCAATACAGTAAATTTGAAAATGCATTCTTAAATCCATGCCAGAAAGCTGAAGGAACCGGATTATCAAAGGTTGGATTTTTTGTCTACCTGCATTAGGAATTCGTATATATTTCTTCCAAGTCCATCTTCAAGCAATTCTTCCCTTCCCACATGTCTACCTCCTTTCATGCATTTATTAGGAAAAATCTCAAACAACTTACCCTACATTCATACATTCTTCATTGCAACACTAAAACATCCAGCCATCTCCAGTAAATGAATGTGAGAACATGCACCAAAAAATCAGATCCATGGGAAATGTAAATCAGGATATAATAAATTGCTTTTGAGGATGAAATGTGGGAAGTATGACAAGGCATTTAAAACCAAGGTATAATCTTCAAGATAGACTAAATTACTCTATTGATGAATGAATATCTATATGATAAATAATGTAAGTATTGATGTATCCTGTTTTATTATGATATGTTACGTTACAATGGTTAATGATATTAAACATGATATATGTGGTATTATGATGTTAAAATAGTGCCTAGCTTTAAAATATAAAATGTCAGTATTATAATATTATATCCCTTTGTGACTTGCCTTATACAATTTATTATATAATACTTGTCATAAGAGAAATAAATTATTATTACTCTTCTTAGAATTAAAAATTACTAGAAAAACTTAGGTGCAGTTTATAGATTCTTTTCTACTGAAATAATATATACCTTCTGACATTTTTCTATCAGCATTTTGCATTCAGATCTTACTTTTGAAAATGATCTATGCACATCTGACTGACTAGACTTTTTGTATTCTTTGTGAGATTGCTTTTTTAATAAAATCTTTGGGCTTAATTCTTTTTTTGTACCAAATAGAAAATATTTGCAGTTAAGAGATTTTAGAGGCACAAATTGTGATATTCCATCAAACAATATATCATGAAATCTGTTGACTGCTGAGTTAGAATCCTTATATTGAAAGATTTTTACCTACTGAACTATGGAAAAATAATGAAGTAGGGTAAGTAAAAACACTTGTGATTCCACTCGATATTTATTTAAACACGACCTAGGTTTCGACA
>WURS02446120.1:0-14532 GCA_011762765.2 Rhinocypha anisoptera
GTTTCTTCTTTTTGTGCGTAATGCATGACTTGTATCATGTGCATTGAGAGTGCATGTGAATGTATGGTGGTGGCTCATCCCCTGCCACACTCCCTTGTGGCTGCTTGCAAGGTATTATGTAGTTGTAGATGAAGATACGAGCGTTTATACGATCGTAAAGAATCAGACACGGTACGCATCAGACATTTGTGATTTTGACTATCTCTACCAGTTTCCGAGTGAGTATAGCAGCACCAGCACACTTTAAAACTACAGTAAAGATGCTTAAACGTTTGTCTCTTAAATATTCATGCGTTATAGCCCTAATATTTGACGAAGAGGGTCAATGTTAACGACATTATGTTCAGAAACGCAGCGTATCAGACTAAACATTCTTCCGAAGAAGACGGATTTCCGGTCCGCACTCTCTCAGTGTGTGTGTGGAGTCGCTACGCTTAGTATAAAAACCCTCATTCAACTCAACGCAAGAAATTTCGTCTGAAAGGACACGTTTGATTGGACAGTATAAATCCAAGCGCCACTAGAGTTTTTTCTCGTGTTATTTTTTGTTCGTTATCCAATATTTCCTGCCTACATTAGTCGAATATTAATTAATAGTAATTAAAGTTACTGAGTCGATTTTTACGCCTGATGTTTTGCTTTCGAGGTGGGTGGAAGACTCCCCGCTTAATTCCGCGTTCACGTAGAAAGACAACTGCTATAAACAGTCGACTGCTAAGGCCCACTCGTACTTGTGAACCCCAACTGCGATGCTATTGCGGATCGATTTACGCCTCGGTCGAGCAGAGTCGAACCTGGTTCGATCTATTACCCGAAGTAGGAGGTCTTCCACTTTCCATCAGTTTTCCCAGTGCGCCTATAGCATAAATCGAGATCGCTAGCAGAAACATGTCCGACACCGGTTGTTTGAAGTGCTTCTTAGCCTAATATTGACTTCTATTTCTCGGGATCGAAGTGTGGTGGAGAGGATATTATAGGTAGCATACCTATCATATGATTTATGTGGTAATTTAAATTTTGTTACTGTGCTGTTTGAAGTTTGGTCAGCGATAATAGGCTCTCAGGACCTTCTTTTTCACGCTTCTTTATTTACTTTCAAGAAGTTAGTCATAAAAAATGTAGCTGTATTACAACAAAATTTTCTTATGATTTAGACATTAATTTTAATACTTCATTATCATAAACGACTAATATGTAGCACCTATTGTCATTTTGTTATTTAGTATAAATCTTGCATTTTCATCGTATTATTACTGGAGTTAGTCCGGGAAATAGAATACGTTATTATTCCTAAGCAATTCGTTTATTAATATCCGCCATAATCACGAATTTATTTGCGAAATATCGCATGTTCGGACGAATTAGACGTTTGATTGATTTGCAAATATCTAGAAGGTCGTAAAGCAGCTTGAAAGCAACTCCGATACCTCACAGTGCAATAGCGGTCACTAGCAGTGTCGATACAAGCTTCAATTTCGATTGTGTATCAATCGAAATTGCTACAAGCTAAGCAAGATTGTACAAGCTGTGCAAGATTGTAGCAATCGAAATTGCTACAAGAATTCGATACAGGCTTCAATTTCGATACACGTAGTTTAACACAGTGGAGTGATTGACTTTGACCTCTCTCTGCCGTATGCCTGGTCGCTGGTTACAGATTACGAGACCTACAAGAGGAGTGGTGTGTGTGTGTGTGGGCTTTAATTGTGAAAGGTGAGGATGGATTTATCGAAATGACCGCATGCTAGCGGAAGTGGGCAAGGACTAGTGGGCTCGTCCGCCGTTTCGACGAGTCCGCGCTTGGGGTATCCCGTCAACTCATGATTGTTCCACCCGTGTGTAACGAGTAAGTGGCTCATTGGTAATCTAGAGTGTCACCGGCCACCAAAATTTGTCGGGAAAGACAAAAAATGAATATCGTGGCGCCCAATGGATGGCCGTCGGGCTCGACACTCTCAGTCCGAGACGGGAACCACAATACGTTCTAGGTATCATCGACGTATATATTCATTGCATTCACGTTTGATTTTTTAAAAATGGGATTTGAAATTTACTTGAAGATTTAAGAAACGGGACACACGTCTTTGAGAGAGAAAATCTACAGCTATACATAGCTCGATTTTCTGCATATCTTTCGACAAGGGCTAAAAGGATTCTCGGTAGAGAAAGGTATCACGTATTTTTTTCACGGTGTTGTTTCAAGTATGGTTTAGCTATTAGACTCTTCAGAACGGGAGGAAGGTTATAAAAGGATGGGAATGGAAGGGTAGAAGGAAGTTAAAGCTCAAAATAGCCTCCAAAATATCTGTAAAATAGTAGTTGAAATCATTTAACGTGTATCACGTATTTTAGGGTCCCTGATGATTAGTTTAAAGAAAGGTGGCTGCGTGTTCTACAAATATCGCTTTCATAACGAACAATAAGTCGCTCTCCTTTTTCAAACAAATGCTCAAACTCTTGACTGTATGTGATATTAATAACTCAGACTATAACTGATTGGTACCTCCTTATAGTATTGAAACGCATACCTTTTTATACCATAAGAATTACCATATGCCGATTATTGTACTTATACGGCCCGGATTTCATAGCTTCGCGACATCTTATCGTGAATAACTGAGCACTTGACACTAGATGTGGAATAGCAAAGAAAACAGGAACATGTTATAAGCATGTTGGTGATGAAATCCCTTTTAATACAAGCTTGCACAAAATATTCCTTCCAGAATTTACTTTACAAAATGGATATGGGAGCTGTTCATTGATAGAATGGTGAAAATATTTCTGTCGGGACAAAAGTATTAAATAATTGCTCGGTGGTTGCTATGGGCAGAAAAATTATACCAGATTAGTATATGAAAATTTGAAGTTGATAAGGTGGTAGATTAGGAAGTGTCTCGTCCTGATTAGAGATAATGTATCTTTTCGGAATTTTATCAATAAGAATCTGATTTTCTTGACCTTACAGCATTTTTTTTAAAGGCTTTACGTCGTATCCAGGGCTTCTAAATATTCTACTACCGCACTTCTATTGATGACGATTTGGTAAAAATGATAATAAGTGACAGGTTTTTTATGAACTCCACAAGGAAATGCCGTGCCCCGCCCTAGGATAAATCTCTAATCATCTTTACCTACTTCCTACCTTTTCTCACTATTTCCATAATTTCTTATTGTTCTAATTCTGCTTCTCTCATCCGAAATTCTTCCACCTATAATGGCTTTCGACGACTTTCTGTCGCATTACTATTATATCTTCCAGTCATAGTAGTTGCGGAATTTTTTTATTTGGAATTTGTTGACGACTATGGTCATTCAGCACTCCCTCAAATCAAATAGAAAACCCAATTGCGCGAACACAACACCCATACCTTAGGCAGGACCCAAATCAGTGATCAGCCTGCGATCTACCAAGCTAACCCACCAGGCTAATCGGAATGGCGTCTTCTAATTTTCCATCTAACCTGTCGATCTTGAGCGTATTTACCTCAGCTACTGCCTCTTCTCCCTTGCCGCGTCGGACACTCCCTCGTCCGTTTATCCCTCCGTCCGGGTTGAAAAGTTCTTCGCCACGCCCTCTTCTCGATTAGGTCTGCTCAATCAACGCCCAACAGTTTTACACAAAGATCAAGTTTCGGGACCACAAATCGCTCTTTCAACAGTATGATTTTGACTAACCTCTCTACGTCTTCATTCAAGGCCACCGTGATCAATTATTTATTCTTTTCATGAATACGTCCTTCAGTCACCAAATTCTTTTTCCACTGCCCCAGTGGCTGCTTTTTTTCCTCTAAAATGCTAAACGTTTATATTCAATGCTTTCTACATGATCCAATTCAGTGCCCCCTACCCTCTTATTTAGGTCAAACTACTAGTATGAGGATAGGAGGTGATATTGCGGAAAAGATTGGCTTGAGAAAACGAGTCAGTTCACAATATTACTTCAAGTCCATCTGAAAGAAATAATGAAAAAATGTTATAGTATTAGAGAAGGGGTGTGTTTACGGGGGGAAAGAGTAGAGAGAGAGAGATAGAGAAAGTGGTTTGCAGATGGCGTAAGTTTTACTGAAACAAAAGAAGAATTATTCAGTATTTTAAGACTTAACACCAAGTATAAGGAATATCGAAAGAATAAGGCTAAATGTGTGGCTATTAGAGGAAAAGTAGAGAAAATTAAGATCAAACTGGAAGGGAAAGCAGTAACATGTAACAAGGGTAGCAAGAAAAGACGTTCAAGTATGTTGGGAGCATGATTACTGTGGATATATCTCATTCAACGGTTAAAAGTATGATATCAATGGAAAAAGGAGTGATTCCGAAGAAAACTATTCCCTGTACCTTAAAAGAGGGAACTAAAGAAGAGACTAAGTGCTATACATTCGGGGAGTAACGCTGTATGCGTCAGAGACTTGTGGAATTAATAAGAAGGATGAAAGAAGAATGGAGGTCCTTCAGATGTGGACCTTGTGAAGGATGGAAGATGTAGAAAGACAAAGTGAGGAACGAAGAAGTTTTGAGGACAGCAGATGAAAAAAGGTCTCGATGTAAAAGATAGGACAAATAAAGATCTGGTTTGGATATTGCCTGGGAAGAGATTGTTTATTTGTGACTGGGATAGAAGGGATGGAGGAAAGAAATCTTGGGAGGGGGAGAAAAATAGAGAGCAAGCGCTGGATAGTATCAAAGTAGGAGGAAAGGACTGGTATACGAAGAGATTGACTGAGATGGGAGCGGAGTGGACAAGGCGCCCATTTGGAAACATATCGATGGGGCAGGAAAAAAAGTATGATGATGACGAACCTTATGTTTATCATACCCTTTCGAATTCTGGAAAGTTTCATCAATTTCTTTTTCTTCATTTAAACCCGATCCTCGCGCATTGGCCTTATAATGCGCTCAACAAGGTATTTAGACCTTTGTATTAATGAGTACATAGTGCCTGGTCGTCTGCGAATCCAACCAACATATGAAATCCGCTCTCACTTTGGTTTCTGACATGAGAACTTCCCATGCCACCTTTATTATAACTTTGAAAACGAGTTAAAAAGTTAAAAAAAGAACAACGGAGAGCAATGTTCAACTTCTATACATAATTTAGCTCATTTAGGAATCATATAAAAGTTTCGGAATGGTTTCGTATCCATCCAATCCACTCCATTGTTCTGTAAATTTGTGACGTGACAACTAAAATCCTCGTTTATTACATTGTCTATGGATCATCCGTGGCTATCATACGGATCTGATATAAATAAATGCCCAACTAAAATGAAGTAGTTATCGGCGAGTTATTTATAAAAATACCAACATAAAACACCTAATATTTTAACACACACATATATATACACACACACATATATATATATATACACACACACATACGTTAAAATATTATGTTGATGAAATATCAGGGCACAAAGGATAAAATAAAAATTTCGCTATCCTACAGAATATGCAGGTCTTTTTTTCGCTACGCTTTAGCATCTTAAGGTAATTAAGAGGCAACTGGTTCCGCAGACAGCAGTTTACGGTAGCATATAATTTAAAACACATTCACACTTGAGAATTCACGAAGTATATCTTACAATCTTGAACCATCTCTGAATATATATGGGGGGAACTTTCGGTGATAAAGACAGTGACGGAATCGAATCAACTCTGGATGACAAGTTCAACAGATAAATCGTCGAATAAATCACAATTATTCGATCCGAACCAGACGACAGTGATGTATACGCTAGGGAGGATTGAGTGCTACAAAAGAGGTCATAAATCGCTGTCGTTTTTCTCTTCTGTTTTATATTCCTCAGGAAACTCTATGCGTTTCATAAAAGAAAAAATCTTTAAAATGAAACAATTCCTAAAGGGCAGTGGTTCTTATCTGTTATCAATCATGGGTCACTCTTGAAATCTGGAATAAATTTTGGACCTCTTCCCCCTTAATATGCACCTGAAGTATGAGGAAGGAGCTCGGTATTAGAAGATACAAAATGATTTTTTTATCTACCATTGCGGATGAATCTCGTGTACCTTGGATCCAATGACACCAAGTTAAAATTACACCAGCCCCATTGTATTTCCTTGGTCGAAGATACTTTCAGTTTATCCCATACACTGATACTAACTCTGTAAAAGGAGGGAAAATTTCTGTAAACTATATATGCGAATGTTATTTTAGAAGAGAAATGAAAAGACCAGATGATTCTTCTTATGTAGTGTGAACTGTAATTACCACTAACTAAAACTATAATTCCCATGGTACAGGGAGTAAAGATGAAAACTGGACATTTGTCGCAAAATCTTTATAATAACATTAATTCCGTGGATGAGATCGTGGAACGCCAGTGGATATAGCACCTGGCTATGAACGGGAAGCCCAAATCTAAGACCTGGACACCTCCAGCTAAATCCAGTCTAAGTGATTTTCTGGATGCCAGATGTGGGAAACCACACAGAGAAAGAAATTGGCCCCTAAGAGCTTCTTTGCGAATTTTCACACACATTTGCGTTAAAATGTCTTACTTATCATACTGACCTTAGGGCTAACTGACTGTTAAAGCGAGTATTAATTTATATCGCATGCTCCAACAGCATAAGGGCACAAAAAAAATAATTTTTCATTTTTTGACATGAGACTCGTTACTCTCGTTACAAAAATAAAAAAAAAATAATTTTTCATTTTTTTAAATCTTTGAAATGCATGGTACAGATGGCATTTTTTTCCGTCGATTGAAGTACTTACGACTTTACAGCCCATGGAACTGAATCATACACCGGCAGAAAAGCATAGTTTGACGCGCTCGCTCGTAAAGTCTCTCTTTAAGCTTGAAATTCTATTTTCTCGAAATCATATATTTCGGCACGTATTGCAGGAAGCGTTATTTAATGAAAAATATTAATTTCGAATATTTTTTTCAGTCCATTAAAGTGGAAAAAATGTTCCCTTCGGCTACCGTCTTCACTTTTCAATATTTGATGCACTAAATCGTTTCCAAAATAAATGTTTTCGGATTGTTACCATGGGAATGGGGATCACTTGGCGACTGAGCACTAATTTCATAATCAAGATTCCTCAAAAATTTGCTTTCGATAGTATGACGATAACCTCTCGATCCTCCAGTATCTTTTGCAATGCTGTTCATTCTTAAATCAATTCTCATTACTACGTATAACAAACGAAGGACCTACTTGCGCAGTATGATGAAATGCTTAGCCTACAAAATTGATTTTTGTTTATATTTTGTGGATGGTCACTCTGCCAATCATTGTGAGATTTGTACTAAATACTACTGTACTTGTAAATTGTACTTTAAATTTTCTTTGGAACCACTCACACTTGACAGTAGAAAGTTGGAAGGAGTTCACACACATATGCAGTGTGTGCCTTTCCAAGAAAATGTTAATGAATCATTTAAAGCGTAAGTGGCGTGAATGAATAATTGTTCTTGTTGGCCCACATTTTCCTAATACTATTGATAAGCAATGTTCAGTTCGTAATTAAAACTCATCTTGAGAAAACAATTTATTTTAACTTAGTTACTTATTTGGTGTCCATACTCTATAGGCCATGGGTCTAAATAATAAGGACGCTAGTAATAGTCGCTAGGGGGACTTGGGGCCGAACCTCGTGCACCTAGTTTAGCGTTTGGGTTTTCACGGAAAATATCTATTCGATTGTGCTAACAAAAAACTCCTAAAATGGTAGTTGTGTCAAGAGATTAACATAAGTGATAATAAGCAGACACCTTTTGTCGATAGTAGCCCTTATCAAGAGCTATGACTCATTCTTGTCGCGCTTAAGGAAAAGAGTTTCCTTCCGATTACAAGGACGTTCACTTAGTAACAGTATTTCGTGGTTTATAATACTGGGAACATATCATTTTTTGTCATCAACACCATATTCTTCTTATTGACTCTTTAAAATGGTGCCTTCACTGTGTTCATTGAGCCGTGACAAAGAGAGCAATTTCATCCTACATAACATGAAATAATTCTAATAAATATTAATAAGTGTAAGGTCAAAATAAACCATTTTATATTTTTTTAAACCAAATGACAACAGAAATTATATTTTATAGGACAGACTTAGCAACGTCATCTTGCGTACATTTAAAGAGTTATTTAAAAAAACGTTAGTCAGAGAAAGAAAAGAGATTATTCGAAGGTCTTATTCCAAGGGCTGTTGAACAACCTTAAAAAAACCCTTTATAGAAGAATTCCTTTTTTATTCAAATAATTTTATAATATTATTATGTATCATTAACCAAAAGAATAGTTTGAGTCGTTGTAGGCAAAAGTTATTTTAAACTTGGTCACTAAGAAAATTATCTGATATAAACTTTGCGCGAGTCATGTCGAACCAAGAAGTAATAATATAGTTTCACAAAATGTTTTAGTGTTATTTTAATAAAGGAGACTAATTACGATTTTTAATCCTTTTATCATTTAAAATTACGAACAACTGGCCATTATCTTCATGATATTAATGCTAAAAAATATCAGATTCGGAGTTTTCTCATGAGATCATTTACGGTTCGAAAACAATAGAAGAATAATAAATGCAAATTAATGTCTTGTTGGCGGGTAAATGTCCTTTGATGTGTGAAGAGTAGTTAAGTACTAAAAATATATTATCTGGTACACTTGAAAATGCTATTTCTAACATTAATTAGAGTAATATATCTACTTTTTAGGTCTGTAAACACACTATCTTGGAAAATGATATTTTTCCAGCTTAATCAAAGATCATATTTAATGAATATTATTACTTATCATCATAAGCAATTTAATGTTGAGTACCAGGTTTATTCTGATTTCAGTGAGATAGGGCAGGAAAAATATTTATTTGAGCAACATTTTTGTGAATATCATCAGCCAAAATTAGAAATACGGAGGCAAATAAATGGGCGAGTTCGGACAAAATATTATAAGTAGTAGGGATAATTTAGGAACGTATCGAAATATGATGTGCTATTTTTTTATTGTTAAGTGAAAAATTCCGAGGAAATAAATTAATGAATTGGGAAATAATGTTGAATTTAACCATTTAAATTGAGAGTAGTTTGGACGATTATGGTACATACCTTTGATTCGCGATAACTAAATACAAACTTTATCGTTTTCCTCGTGTGTAAGAGTGATAGAAACGTAGAAATTGCTGTTCACCTGAGATGCCTATGGTAAGGAGTTTAATTGAACACAATATAACATCGCCGTATGAAATTTATACTAATTAAACCCAGTTACGCCTTGCCTAAAGTAGAATCGAAAGATCAACAAAATTTCCGGAAATGAATATTTTCGTTTCCTTTCCTGAATATGGAGAATTGATATACTTACAATTGGGAGACCAGTTTAATATTCGTTGATAAATTTACTTCTTTATAACAGCTGCGCCGCCACTAGAACAACTTCTTCGAGTTTTAACGGAAAGTTTTCAATTTTTCCTGCAATTATGCCAATCCAAAAAAAACAACTTATTTTGATATACTCATACATATTCAGTTTGTTATTTCGAACTGGAGAACAAATATAGAAACGAACGCAAAGGAATATAAAAATTTATAAAAGTATAACATTCATGAATGAGACATTATTCCTTGTTGTCATTCCGGGCATATTATTTATGACACATAAAAGAAAGTAATACTTTTGTTACCTTGTAAAACGTTGTCTTTCAATACACCGATTATTCTTCTTAAAAAAAATTATACCGATCTACTCGAATTTAAAAACTCGAATAGTGTTTTGTATCTGGATAAGTAAAGAGAAAAATTAATCTTAATCTCGCAATGAGTGTTACATTGCCTTATAGGAATATTGTTCGCAATTTCATGAGTCTCTTACGCCTAAAATTCAATGCCACTATGGCAACCGGGGTTATATATTTAAGTTCATATCTTTCACTCTTTTTACTGATCAAGATTCTGGGGTATGGAAAGAAACTTTCCAAAATCCACAGAAATAATAATTATTGAGTCAACATGTTTCACTATACAGTGGCATCATCAGGCTTCGATTCTAATGATGCTCTACTATAGTGAAATATGTTGACTCAATACATAATATTTCTGTGGAGTTTTATTTACGTATTTTGGAATATAAATCCACAAAGTATCGTCCGCCACCATTATCAATATTTTATCACTTATGAGTAATGGGGTTTATTTTAAAAAAACAGTCATAAAGCCGACCAAAAAATGTAAAGCGGCACCTTACTTTCTTATTTACATCACCGTGCTATTTGTTCACTGACATAATCTCAATATTTTTATTTATTTATTTTTTAATTATTCAGTTGCACATACACAGCATTAAGACAATATTGCTTAAGAGCACATGATGGTTATTGAAAATGTATTCAAGCCCATTAGTCGTCAGAGTGACTGCTGCAAAGGAAGTTTGGTCTCTTAGAGGAAGAGTTACAATTTAATTTGAAGAACAAAGGTAATAATTAGTTACGATAAACTAGTTTTAGTTGTATTTATAGTTACCAATTTATTTGTCTTTTTAAATATTATTCTGTATTATTCTAACGTGAAGACTTCCCACTTAATATCAGAAGAAACAGTATTTAATTTTCATAAATGTACGTTAGTCATTCCTAGAATTATTTTTTTATTAATCTTGAATAATATTAGTCCATGATATCGTCTTTTATGTAAGCAGTTCAAGTATGCGTGTTCAATATGTGTAAGATGTTCAACATCCCAGTAAAGAAAACTCCTTATATACATGCTAAATGGAAGTGCAAACTATTTATATAAGCACACCTTTTGAATTCATCATAGCCAAGTACCTTCAGTGCTCTCAAATTTCTATACTTGTTCCCTATACTTGCAACCTTGAACTTTTACTCCCCAACAATATTGTATAATCTAATCATACTTCTGAGACTGCGTCACTGTCTAACTCCGATTACAACCATTATATAATTTTACGGTTTCGCTCACAAGCACTTTCTCTCTGATTAATAAATTTGAAAGAAGATACTTAATCTGAGCCTATTCCTTACAGTTATGAGATAAAATTTCAATGAACCTATTGCCAAATATCCAGAGCTTCGGTATGACGATGGAAAAAGTCATTGTTCTTCAGAGCTTCTTTTATCGTACTCCTTTACCTTGATCACCCGTCTTCCCATCTGCATGTGCTCACCTTATGCTTATCAGAGGGTCCCGTTTACACATGTTGTGCCACGTTCTAGTCATTAGTGAGTAATTGCATGTGTCCATTAATTTACAGTTGAAACACGATGGATTCAGGAAGGGAATATCTTGATACGTGCTTAGTAATATCAATTTATAAAGTAATATCAGGATGACGTATCGGTGCCGCGACATGCCGCTTGAATGGGATACTGACCTTCGTGAAGAGCAGTATGGGGTCAGGAACAAGGACAACGGCCGTCTGTTAGAAGGGTAGAGAATACCGCTGAAGGAGGTTGGTCGATTTACGATCGTGGACAAGTGGAAGGTTCGTCTTAGTTAGAGGGTCTCTTACTGTGGACACGAGTAAGTAGGAGTTTATGTTTCATTTCTTTCCTGAGACAGTGTTCTGGTATTAAGCGAAGGAGACACTCCTTCTTGCGCGAAGAAAAGGCGTATACATTTGTGTGCACCTATCGGTTTTTTTAAATGTTTGGAACGTATCTAATATAACTTTCTGGCATCACATCTAGCATTTGTCAGTATTGTTACTGAGGGTAAAGCATAGGTATGAGGACATAAGAAGAAGAATCGCCCTTGCATACGAAGAATTTATGGGGAAACTTCTGAAAGAAACTGATCATAAAGTCACTCGGTGAAAGACGTAGAAAATATTAGTGAAAGCTTTCAAATGGAGAAATACTTTGTATGACACCAAAGTCTTTGATACAGGTGATGACGCGTTTTATGCGAAATAATTGATATGGTCAACGAACTGGAAAAAGGAATAGTGCAAAGAGAAATGTGTTTGAGTAGGACATTAATTCTGAGGGTGCAGCAAGAACTTAACTTTAATCTGTAGACTGCTTTATCAAATATTTAATAAGCTCTCAATAAAGTCATTCACTATATTTTTCATCGATACGTATACAAAGACATATATTGCCGTATGTCCTTCCAAACTCAAGCTCGAAGGCTTCAGAATTCACCGAAAAAATCACGTTGATTTTGGTAATAGTTAAAGTGAACGAACTCTCTTGTATAGTCGAATAACGATCAAACGATAGGTTATACCACTACTGATGTTTAATAAATGGAGGGGAACGTTTCAAGTTATGTTTTAGTAGTAACATATCCACAGACATTCATAAAATAGATTACATCAAAATGGAGGAATCATATGAGTCTATTTTTTTGTTATTTTTGTATTATAAATTAGAAGGTCAATCCTTGGAAAGTTTAATCCCAGGGGCCATGAGGTAGCGATATCAGTGTGTTTACTTCTCAAAACCCGTCCAAGGTAACTAAAACATATGACGCATGGAATATTTACTTGATACTGTTTGAATTTTGGAATAAAATTTGAACTCAAGTTAAGCCTGCTGGAATAACAGCACGAGTTAAAGTGCTATATTATATAGTACTTAGCTGTTAGCTACTCGAAAACATAGAAAGTAATAACCAAAAACCTAGAAAAGTAATTAAAATAAATAAGTAAAAAAAGAATTAAAATGTCATTGCAAAGCAATAATTTTTCATCGAGCGACACATTATGACGATTTTGATACAATAATTCGTCTGGTATGAGCGAGCAGATAGTTGTACAAGATATTATAAACGTACGGTGAATTCCATGGTATTTGAAATATGTATACGAGTTATGGTTAAGGATATTTAGAATCACTCGTGAAAAAGCGGTAACCTCGAGGACATAAATGAGTTAAAGTGCTAACTCTCAAAATAATATGCTTCTTCATGCTCTTTAGGCCTCAAAGGTACTTCATGACTTCATTTGAAATTTTTGACGCAGACCAATAGACCATTTTAGATGGGAGACCTTTACTAATGTAATCCTAAATCACTTAAAAACGTTCTAGTGTCGGATCGGCCTCCAAATAAAGTAGGCTAAGGATGAGGCCTACGTGGATGCGGACTCCGCGGAAGTGTGTGGCAATCGGGCAGCGGCCCATCATCAAAAAACGGGAAATAAATTGTTTGTCCCACGTGAGTGAGTTGTACGAGGAAGGAGGAAAGGTTTGGGCGGTCAGGAAGCGTTCACCGGTCCCAAGAAATATGCTGTTGTCGAATCTTCCTGTAAGATTAATCATTAAATTTTGTCCTCCTGCGGTAAAAACCCAGAAAAATGCCCAGAAACTTCAGGAAGTCATTAAACATTGTGAATTTATTAGGCAGTATATGAGAAATGTACTGATTTCGTCGTATGAACGTCTTTCGTACTATCGTCGAATTATGTTTCTTTCTATTTGAATTACCAGCATTAAAACCCAGATGATTTTTGTAAGGAACACTATGTGACAGTATATCCAGTGCCAGTAACAGTAGACAGGAGCATGAAATTAGTCGTTTTATTATACTTACATTTATTAACTGTTGTTCATATATTATTTGGATTTATATAGGATTACATTTATTGACTGTTGTTCATATAATGTGTATAAATTAATTTTTAAATTTTGTAAATAATTTTGGCAAAGAAGTTTATGCGTGAATTGATAACTAAGTAACACGAAATTGAACTAAGCACTAATAATGATTTTTTTAAATTATGAAAACCTTGAATGCGGAGAAAAACTTGCAAAAGCTAAACTCACAGTGTGGTATTTTTTTCATTTAAATTGATTATTTTTCATATATTTTCTCAATTTTAGGTAATCAATCCATATCTATACCGCATGAAACAGCGTCTTTGTATATTATACAGATACATATATATATATATTGCATTCTATAGTAACTAATAACTCTTTAGAAAATAAAATGAGGCAAACCACTAATTCTAATCGGACACTAGGTGTAGCCAAGCAACCGTGGTGGAATGTTACGCCAAATATTCGGACGATATGATGCGATGACATCTACTGATCAAAGTTTTCTCTTGAGATAGGACATACGCTGAGCGTCACTGCATAGCAGTGCGTGAATCTTTATTCACGTGTCTCTGCCTCGGAGATGATATCGTAGCTCGAGGCGGATTAAACAGTCAAAGTACCCTTCTTATCGCTACACATATTTCCATTAGCAGTGAATTATGACATATATAACAATTAAGATGAAAGTCTTGGATTAACGGATTAAGTACCCTTCCTTTAAGATATGGGTGCGATTTAATTCTCCCAGCAACGGAACCTATCGGAGCGGACTCGGCGGAGGAGGGAACAGGGCGATGGAGCATGTGACCACAGCGCAGTATGAGCGGCAGTGGGAGGGAGGGTCCGTGGGGGGGGGGGGGCGAGGGGGGCGGGTGGGTTCTCTCTCTTTTTTTTCTTCGACCGCCGGTGTCTCGTCCTCGTGGCATGCGTACGAAGATCGGAAGAGGGGCGTGTGGGGGAAGAGTGTTTGTTCCGGGGTAGGTCTCGGGGGTCGCCGT
>WURS02446140.1:0-14528 GCA_011762765.2 Rhinocypha anisoptera
ATGCTATGAAGCGTGCGACATGTTTTAAGTGGCATGCGCGTATTAAAGATGGTCGTCAGTCAATTGAAGACGATGAGTGTTCTGGACGTCCTTCCACGTCAACTGACGACTCACATGTCAACCTAATTAATACCCTGATTCGAACTTGCTGAAGAGAGTGGGATATCAGTTGGGTCATGTCACGAAATTTAGACGGAGAAATTAAAGATGCACCGCGTTGCTGAGAAATTTTTTCCACGCTTGATGACGGAAGAACAGAAGGCCCATCGCGTTCAGACTTGTCAGGAGTTGCTTGAACGTTCAGGAGAAGACGAAACCTTCCTGTCAAGAATTATAACAGGTGATAAATCTTGGGTGTACGGTTATGACATCGAAACAAAGGTTTAATCGTTCCAGTGGGTGGATGAAACATCTCCCAGACCGAAAAAAGCTCGTCAAGTTCGTTCCAATGAGTTGATGTTGACAGTTTTCTATCATGCTCAGGGTGTTGCCCATCACGAGTACCTCCCCGAAGGCTCCAAAGTAAACCAGACTTACTACATGGAAGGTCTAAAACGTCTGCGAGAGACTATCCGGCGAAAGAGGCCAGAAATGTGGAGGAGTGGTTACTGGTTTTTTCATCACGACAACCCTTCAGCCCATTCAGCCATCAAAACTCGTGAGTTCTTGGCCAAACACTCAATCTCCGTTCTTCCCAACCCACCATATTCACCTGACCTTGCACCGTGTGACTTCTTCTTGTTCCCCCAAATGAAAAAACCTTCAAAAGGAAGAAGATTTGAGACGATTCCTGAGGTCAAGACAAATGCGACGACAGAGCTGCGGTGTATCACAAAAGAAGCGTTCCAGGACTGTTTCCAAAAGTGGAAAACCCATTGGGATAAGTGTGTCCGTCGGGGAGGGGAGTACTTTGAAGGGGACAGACGTGTAACTCGTAAATAAAGTACACTTTGTTTTATGACATCAGTCTACGTATTTTTTTAACAACCCTTAACTCCACTTAGTTAAGCCTGAGGCCACTTCCGATATCTCTAGGACACTTCTCTCCTAATATCTCCACCAACTACTCCGCTTGGATATCTGGCTTGCCAATTTCCCTCTTATTGCGAGTATACACTCATCATATTGTTCTCCTCCAATGGCCATGGGTGGATGGATGGGCCTTACTTTAAGGAGTTTTTCCATGATTGAAGAAAAATAAATGAATTTGGTAATTTCTACCAATAACATATTTCTTTCACGTCCAAGATTTCAATACTCTTTGCCACCTTCAGATACCTTTGTTTAGAGCAATTTACGAATTCACCAATCTTATCAAATAAAAGAGACACAACTGGTCGGAACGGTTCTCAACCTCCTTCATTCATCCATCCGAAGATTATTTTAAAGCTTTTTAAAGTCTTTTTTTTAAAGTTCGATGATTAGTTTGCAGTTTAGATAAAAGAATAGTTTATCTATAGCAGCTCTCATAGTATTTCATGTGTCACCTTCCAGTATTTTCATACGTTCGTGGCTTATGACAATAACATTCTCCATTATGTTTCTCATTTCCCATCCTCCGCATCTCTCTAGGGTTCTTCCCTCCTCCTAGGTGTCCCTTCCAATAGTTTTCACTGAATTCCCGTGCCTTGCGTGCCCGTAAATATTTTTATTCCTTCCCGTATAAACGGTTCTCATATTTCGTGGGCATGAAATAAACGGTTATATTGATTTTTAGCAGCCTGTTGCGAACGATGGACTTACATATACAATATAATTCACATAATAGTTCATAAACTCTTGGGGATTTCTGGAATTTACTTTCTTCAACAAGAGGAGAAAAATTATACGAGTGCAATATGCAAAATCTTTTTCTTTATTGAAATTTGATCGCTAATTCTGTGGGGGGGGGATAACATTCCTTTTAGGCCACAGAGGTAGAACAGATTTTTAAATTTTGCCTAAATAAGCTGTATATCTTGCAATAAGGTTTTAGATATTTAAAAAGCTTCCATTCTGGCACCTGCATAACATGGAAAATTTGCGTGTAACGATCGGTATGGTCATTATATTGACGAAAATTTTAATAATAATTAATCTAAACCTTATATCAGATTTACATCGAATAGGGGACATTTTCAATTTTCCACCATCATACTAACAAGCGTAACGTAGAATCAATTATTCATCAGTCCAATCCGTTCACAGAGGCATTCTTGCCCATGCCAGTAGTCTTTTCAAGAGTCATAAAATGTCACTGATCCGCTGAAGTGATTCCATTAGCTTCATTTTATTGCTTTGTCGTCTCAGGTCGTCAAGAACGTTCGATTGAACTTTAAAGGAATTGTTCGCTACTCAGCTACTGTTTATAGAAAAGAATTACTTCCCAATTCGCTTTTATAGAGGGGCTATAGACATCGGTAGCTTCAATGAGTGATAGTCATGTTTAAACGAAATTGACTGAAGTCCCGGAAGATTCAGCTACATAGCCTTTTTCAGTAGTAGACTTAGAATGCTTAAATTAACTATGTTGGCGCAAAAGGATAGCGGTTAGATAACGTAAAATAGGTTCCCAAAGGAGTATCTTTTTACATAGGCCCAAAGATGTAAATTTAACATTGAGAGAAAATTATCTCCAGGTAGTAAAAATCTGTAAAAAAAATGTCTACCCTTTTAAAAGGCTACTGATTTGTCGATTGGAGAACGTTTTTTTAACTAATTTATTTACTGGATGTAACCCAGAGAAGAAATCCTACCATAACGATATATCTCAATGTGCATAACTAATACGAATGTATGAATCTATTGTATTGGAGTAACTCAATCACAGTAATTCGCACAAATACAGCGGAACCTCGTTTCACAACGAAACATGTTCACGACCAGCTATGCAGACCAAATTCTGACTCGGCCGCCGATTCACGACCAAGGCATCCTACTACTTCAGTTGACAACCCCAACGACATTACTCATTCGTTGTTATATTCAAGCGCTGTTCGCCAAAGTTCTTTGTCGTGGTACTTAAAAAAAAACAAATTTTTGCTTAACATGCGCTAATTTTAGCCCTTATTGTGGCTTCTAAGAATGAAAAGTGCAAGGTGAGAGCATTATTAAAAAGCTCTAAATTAAAAAGATATCAAAATTACGAAAACGATGCGATAATGATAAAGAAAAATTTATGAAGGACGATCTCATGTGCGAAAGGCAGATGATGAATCCCGTGATGGACTATACCCAAGAAGAAAGTGCGGAAAATCACCAAAACAGACACGCCCTCATTGTGTGAAGAGGATTCTTTTTCGCAGTAGTAGACTTCTCCACGACAGCCACCTCCACAACGAAAATAATTTACGAAAAGTATTTAATTTTATACAATATTTTCGTCATTTATGTAATTTTAATTTTACTGTACTGTAATTTAATTTAACTGTAATTAAAAATGGTAGTTTCGGGCGTAATTTTATGGAACCCTTTCATAATTAGTGAAAAAAACATTTGCTTAATCCACAGAAGTTTTTATTGGTTCACGAGCCGGTTATCGACACTAAATCGTCGTCATTAGCTGAATGGCAACGGAAGAAACCATATATATATATATATATAAACAAAATTTGGGTGAGAAAGAAGAGTAAGGTTTCTGGAAAGAGGGGCAAGGAGCTTAGTAATAATGAAAGAGTTATTTCCTTACCCCTCTTACCCACATTTTATTAATATTTACCCGGATTTCGCCTTTTTCATTCAGCTGAAGACGCTATGAAACCTGGGTAGTGAATCAATAAAACTCCTGAGGAATAAATACCTTTCTACAATTAATTTTAAATGTAATTTACGTGTATTTCAAACAGAATTAGACTTAAAATTACCAAGTTTCATTCTGGAAGGGATCAATTGTGTATCAGCATTAATTTCAACTTAAAAATTGCTTCCTTTCTTAAGTTCTTGAGCCTTGCTACGCTGATTTCCGTCGTGCCTTGTTCTCAGTGAAGAAGGAGGTGACTGCCGATGGGAAGCATCAACAGCATCGCACATCTCACTCACGTCGCAGTTATCATTCCCGCACGTTATATCGTATTGCCCGACGGTTCGATATCACACGTACGTGGTATCCCATGACGATCGCGGTCCTCGGTTCACGAAATCGCACTACTACGTTGCCACTCATCCCTCCCATAAATTCCCGAAGATCTCTCGTGAAGAACTAAGGTGCGAGGTATTTCCTGGCGGAGGAGGAAGGAAGTAGGGAATCATGAGAAGCCCGGGATGAAAAATTGTGGAACGAAGCCTCGCCCTACCTTTTCGCCTTGCGGTTTTATCACGGAGTCATTAAGTCCTCCTCACTAGGATGATGGGGCGGGAGGGACGAGGAAAATCATCAGCATGATCTGGCAACGCCGCAGGCGTCCTGATGAGCGAAAGCACCGCGGGGAAAGATGCGAGGGAGAGAGAGAGAGAGCGGAGCTGAGGTCGACTCCATCCCTGTGAAAACGTGAGGGTGTTACGTCAACCTCCGTTGAATGCGCGCCGTTTGGTTACGCCCGAGTCACGAACAAAGCACCGGCGGCGTTGGTGGCTGTGGCGCTCTGCACTCGGGGCGGGCAGGCCGAACGGAAAGCCACGGGACGGCAATCATCATCCACTTCCTCCCTCTCAAGGAAGAGAGCGAGGGTAGGGATAACTGGGGCAGACCGCCTTCGTGTTATCTACGGCGAATTTTATCGACGATGCTGCCAAGGGTAATGGCCTAACACCCCCCGCCACAGTCCCTCGCGCAAGCTCCGTGGATGGTTCGAATATTTGAAAAGGGGCGCGCATTTTGTGCCTGACCTTCATCGGTGGTCTGATGGAATCAAGACTTAAAGATCCCGGCAGTATGACAACCTCGACGGTTCAAAAAAGTTTATAGAGGCCCCCGCGTCGGCGATCCTCCGGCGTTTTAATTTAAATCGATCCGGAAAAAAGGAGAAGCGAAGACTTTTTATCTGATATCTGTAGGAAGGCTTCTTTGCAAATATTTTCTTCGATGGATGAAGCAAAATTGTTTCTTCGACGTCATTGTCCTCCTTTTTTTTTACTTCCACCGATCTTTCGTCCAAACATTTAATTCGATTCATTGAGAGATGAGCACTTTAATCAATTTTCCCAGTTTTGGAATGCGTTTCAAAAGTAAAAGGGAACCATGCATGCCTTTCGCGTCGCTTTTACAAAATGTGTCCTAAAAATTACTTTTTCATATTCAGAAAAAATGTGAGTAAGCCTAATATTTCTATGGTCCAATGGGATACCCTAAGGTGTAAGTATGCGAATTAATATTATAAGTAAGTGTTATAAAACCCTAAGGTCGGTTTGTTAGGTAAAGCCGAGTCGCTTTTACAAGATGTGTCCTAAAATGAGATGTGCGGAAAATGTGTGAGTTTTCATATGCAGAAAAAATGTGAGTAAGCCTAATATTTCTATGGTCCGATGGGATACCCTAAGGTGTAAATATGCGAATTTATATTATAATTAAGTGTTATAAAACCCTAAGGTCGGGTTGTTAGGTAAATCCTGCCAGGTACTAAGCCATGTGCAGCGTGTGTAAATTCACATTCAATGTGATACAAAGACTCGAAAGTACTAACATAAGTAATAACACTCATCTATGATGTGTCGTCAAGATTATGATCGAGGCAATTCTAAACGCAAAAAAAATATTCAATGCAGAAACGCGTAAATTTTTATAGGGCACATTGTTGATCAGCAGAGGCATCGAAGGTGAGGTAATGCGCTTTAATTGATGGCAATAAATCAAAAATAACACCCGAAGCCTATGAATAACAGCCGTACGACACCCACCAAGGTAAACGGGCCGTCGGAGAACGCAAGCGGCAAAAACTTCAGAAAGAGGCTGAAGGTGACTTTCACGAGGTCTTGGCCGAGAAAAACGCCTACAAGTTCAAGAGGATGTGTATGCACATCCAATGCTCCCGTGGCAAGAGCAGGTTTTTAGAGGTATTTACTGATAAGCATCTCATTTCTGTGTTACTGGGTGACAGAGAGAAGGGAAAGACACAGGCAGGATAACATGATGTTATATTTTTAGGTAAAAATTACGCGCAATAAAATATCTTATGATGACGTACAGCTATGTGCCATAGAGGGGACAATATAGTTTTTTAATGTTAAATACATTTTTAGTGTATGACACATTGAATATTTCAACACTTCATACGGAGAACTAATTTCCATGCAATTTTGAACGATTTTTAGAATTGTCTCATAGGATGCATTTTTTAATGTCGAACTTCGAACCTGAACTTTAAGTTTAGCATCTCCGTGTTTTTTTTTCAAATGCGTCGATAAATTTCCGCGTTTGTCTTATATTTTAACTACCGGGTTCAGACAACTGATGGGAGGCATCGTAGGAAATCGTCGTGATTACGTACCATGCCATACATTTGTATAGGAAGAGAACAGCAAGAATAATATCTCAAAATAATTTTCAAGCGGTATTTGCATCAATCAGAAGTCGATCAGCTATGAAGGAGGGCAGTTCTTTCTATTAAATTGTCAAACGTGACAGTGTTCAAACCAAGGGGTGATTTATCTATGTCAGCGGAAAAATTCTTCCCGAACTAAGTCCTAACATATACAAACAAATTAGGGTTCAGGGTGAGTTTCTTTTTCTTGTCGCATGTGGTAATTTACGAGTTGGTTATCGTACAAAAAGTTGACGACGAAAGTGGGGTCAGTAGATAAGGATATAGTACCACCATCATACTAATGGGTACCCTCTATCCAAATTTAAAGTTTGCTGAGGATAGACGCATAGGACATCTGCGGAATCCAAGTAAGGGAGTCGGAGGAAACAAGATTAAATTTCCTCTGCGGTTTTTTTTTATGGGATACCACACTGTGTGTTTGTTTTTAGGGGAATATACGCACCCTGGGGGAATTAGCCCGTTTATGAATGATAAGCAGGAGGGGAGCGCTTTATCAATAGAGAGCAATTGGAGCTTGACCTTCTTTGAATCGCTCTCCCCCCCCCCCGCTGACCGCCCCAATGGGGCTATCTCGTTTCGTCCAACGGTCGCTGCAGCACCCTGCTGAAACCGCGGGTGGCTTGGACGAACGAGAAGGAACGTACGGCGGGGGGAGGGGAGGTGGGGGGCGCGGTCATTTGTTGGTTGTTTTGTTGCACTGGGGGGAGGAAGCTAAGAGTATAAGCGTGTCTTCTTCTAAAGCGGCCGCTTGAGACGAAGTGTCACTCCGTAACCTTCTTCTCATTTCCCGATTCTTGACAGAGGGTAAGTCTCGGAAATGCGTTTAAGTGTGAGCACACAGTGGCCACGATGCCGTTAGTCCATTTTCGACTCAAAGGTGGGTCGCATATGGCTAAAGTTTTCAATCTACGGGTAAAAATTATACACACAAAATAAAGAACCCGTCAACACACATGTCGAACTAAGATACCACACCGACTAATCTGCTGATTACTTTTTTTGAGCCATCGCAGAGTGTAAAAAATTCTAATCATTTAATTAATTTTCCTTCACTTTTCACATCATTTCTTTACTAAATATAAATATTTTTCTATGATAAACCCTTTATTCTCCTCACGGTTTCCGACAACTAATCCATTTTGCATATATCTTCTCCACGAATCTCTTCAAAAGATGATGCCTGCTGCAAAGGGCGTCGCCAGCTTACATTCTTGGGTGGGGCAGTTTAAAGTGTTACAGTGGTCACAGGGAAGGACTTGGACATAATAAACTAAAAAGATTTGTATTAAACTGGTCAGTGGGTGGGTGATGCTACTTCACATGGCGTACATGCGTCTTGATACACGATCACACTTTTTAGTAGTCTAGCATTCTTTACGTGATTTAATATTTAAATAATAATAAACATTTTTACTAAAAGCGTCTTTTTTTCGTAAGGTCTCCTTTTTTATTTTTACTTCCATATCCGTTCGTCATTCGTTTGGCTAAGGTGGGCAGCTGTGCCTCTGCCCCCTCCTGACAACGCCTATGTGCTTGCCTGTGTAATTTTTAACCACTCATGCACGACACGAACGCCTATTGGAATAGAATTTCGTAGTTTCCAACTGAGTTGCCCTAGATTGTGTTGATTTATCCGGTTGAGTCCCTCAAACCAATTCCGATTTTCCTCATTTGCGGGTTACAAAATGATAAAAATAAATTTTCCACGTCATTTAGATGACTGTCCAGAATGATTGATCGATCATTGACTGACTCATTTGAGACGGCGATCATGATTATTCCTGTGTCCCTTTCGCCCCCGTGTGGGTGGCGTCCGAATACAAGTACACGTTGGATGAGATGACGGAAAGATATTAATCGAGTCTGAGACAATAAATTTTTCCCCGGGGGTAATCTTACTAATGGCCCCAAAAAAATTATTCAGTGTCAAAGTCGTAACCACTTGAGTAGAGCGATGACTCGGGATAAAAAGGTTAACGGGGATTTTTTCTGTCGAGATAAATGAGTACCGTGCGCCTAATGGCGACATCAAGTCTGAACCCGGAAGGAACTTTCACCCGACACTGATCGTTGGGGTAAAATGCCCGAGACAATGACGAAAAGTGCAGATGAAAGTGAAATCGTCAAATTTATCGATTTAAATGCAGAAGATGAAGCACGTAACAACCTTTTAACCAATCGAATCAACTTGTAAAGGAATCTTGCACACGGTTTTTGGCTTAGTACTAAGCGAGCCCTAGCCTCACTCATCAATTGGACATAAGGGTTGAATATTGGAGGTGTGCCACGGGATATTTATGACATTATTGAGGGCCCATATTCGAACTTCCAGTTCAGCGAGCAGTAACAACATTTTTCCAAAGGTGATAAGATCCGTTTTTGCATTTTTTTTGGAGTAAGCACATGGATATCTTCATAATGATTTACATTATATCTACGACTGCACTCGGGTCTTGTAAACTTTTAGCCTCGAGTAATGGGACGATTTTCCGCACCGAATGAAGACACGACATGCGGGTCTTTCGAAGATAATTTTATTCTTGGAGGTCAGTGACCAAGAGCGAGATATCTTAAATTCATTCACGTATCAGCTTATGAATTCATTTTACGTACGAAGACAGCGGCCCCTTTTCTGAGGCATTAATATTTAATCATTGAGCAACTTATTGGATTTTAATCGGATTTGTGCTCCGGCTTGGCGGGGACAAATAAATGGTGATCCGGAAAATAACCGTTTTAAAATTCAAACCTTTTCCAAAAATTAATACTTCGATAAGGGAATATACTTAATGAAAAATGTCAGAGGAAGGCTAAAATGGATGTTGACGATTAAATCCTTGAAAATTGTGCGCCAAACGCATTCTTTAATTCATCACCATATATTGAGATAGCACTGACTGTCCAAGGTCGTGAAATTGAAAATTAAAGACAGTCAGATTTTCATTAACATAACATTACTCACTAACAATTATTTACAAAATTACCTCACTTCATTCACTGAGTGTAAACTCCGACCTTGTATCAGGGAATACATTCACGCTATGGTTAAAATTAGTTAAATTATAGTTACAGTTAAGTCAGAGTAATTACTTTTACAAGCGTTTACATACCTATTCTTCATTTCAATTTCTTTTTAGATTAGAACTTAAATTTATAGTTTTACGATGGTCGCATTATGCTGATTTTCTCTCTTTTAAGAATGCAGATTAATACGATTCTCAAGAAGTCGTCCGCCAAATTAAATGTAATTTTAGATTATAAAACAATAAAATTCAATAGTTATCTTCGGAGAACATATTATAGGCACATTAAATCGCTGTTTTCGGGCACGTATAATAACATTTCAATGAAATTTCTACCTTTATAGGAAGCTGTATAAATTTCCTCGCACTTAAAGCACAATCAAAGAACAAAAATATTTTCGTTAACAGAAAATTTCAATCGGGAATAAAATTTAGGCTTCCAATTTTTCTAAGCAGGCAGGCAGAGGCACAGGCAAATAGGGCTTTCTCGTTGTAGTAAGGTTTTATTTTGAAACTATGAAATATTACCCGGGCATTCATTAAATATTATATATTATTTTACATTATACATTATATACATAAGATACATTATTTTCTAAAATAAAGCAAATAGGACGATATTTTCCTGGATAAGTCAAATAAACTTCAAGGAGTTAACGAATATAATTCCACTTTTTTGTCATTATCAGTCATTATCTAAAAGGTAAGAACATAACAAGAAAGTCGTACCAATAAGGTAAGCATTGCGTTTCGAATAAGTTTTAATAAAGAACCCGAAAGAAATTTTTATTATTGATGCCTCGACTTTAAGGCTAACGCACCGGAAATCGACCAAAGCTATTAAGGTTTATTGAAGAGGAGATATAATTGATTATTATCCATCTATAATAGAGTCTATTATGGGCGAAGTGCTACAATAGTCCTGGTTCAGATGTTGCTTCTTTAACTGGCAACAGAAAAATATCTCCAATTGCGCAACACCAAAAACGTAAAATATTCCGACGAGAAGGCGGGCCGATGCTAATTCAATCGTTCCCATTTACAGAACCAGAGATTATATCAGCGCCACAGCTTACAGTACATCAGAATCTAAAATTCCCTGAAAACATTGATACAAATATCTAAAAGGGGTGAGTTTGGCGGACCAACAGCCTCCCTGACGCTTATATAACTACTTGTGAGTTCATGCTTATTTAGACGCTCATTTTTATCATCTGACTCTAAGGGTAATTATAAGTGTTAGGGAGCTACTCGATTGCAAAATCGTTCTTCCCACGTTTCTAAAATAATAAAAAAATCGTTGATCACAGCTACGTAACAAAATAGGGGTTGCATGCATCAACTATTCTTAGAAATGGTTAAATGGACTGGAGAGGAGATCTTCATCCTGCATCAAACTCCTGTTTGAGAAGCCTTCACTATATATTTTTCAAATTGACTTTTCATCCTCACTCGCGGCGTTTTATGTCGGAATAATTTGAAAATAGAAGTTCCCAGGTTGTTACATCACTCCTTTATGGAGAAGCGAGCGGCAAAACGCGAAGATGTAAACTGATCGGACAACTTGCATCACAGTGGGAAACTGGTTTGAAAGACTACAAATTTCCGATGCCAGCCGCGCATCCCTGAAACTTGGAAGTATTAGCTTATTCCCAAAACAAGATCGGAACGAATCGTGTCACTAGTCCGAATTAATTTATGTTACTAAAACTGAAACGTGTAACATTTTGGAGCATAACATGATGTTCGTAAGATATTATCCCAACTCAGGATTGGATTTAGTTCCTTAGGGTCAGTTCACGTCTTAGCAGAAATAATCTTAATTGCTGTGAAGCCATCCTATGCTTCAGTTAATCGAATTACTTCTTTCATTACTTGTTATATGATATATACAAAACTAAATATAATTATTAATGACACCGAATGCCTCTGGTAAAATATATGTTTTGCAAACAATATTTTTAAATGAAGAAAGAACGGATGTTTTCCCGGCGTATTGCGTTGGTGAAGGCTATTCGGGTTCTCCACCGGGTTACTCTCTGCATTTCTGCATTCCCGGTGAAAAACCTGAATAGCCTTCACCAACAGAATTTACGAATCCCATTAGTTGAAATCGTTGAACCAAGAATTCATATGCGTGAAATTATCGAGTGCGTTTTTTTTTTAGTGAAACGAAAACCGTCACTATGACATCCAAGCAATATACACTCGCGGCCAACGTCGGGAAAATCAAACCTGCTCGTGCTCAGTGCAAAAGCCTTCCTTCCTTTTTCAAGTGTCCTCCAAAAACTGTTAACAATCATCTCTTCTCGAAGTCACTCCGGGTTAATCCCTATGATTAGTACTTTTCAAGTAAACACCTGATTAATTTACGTTAAGCAGTGAACCGAACATAAATTACGGCATAAAAAAATTTCAGGGAGTTATTTTTGTTTCCTCAGACCTCTTCCCAAAGCCCTGTGAGATGATGGGAGCCGGAGCATTATTCAAAGCAGGGTGCCCGTAGTGTTTTAAAAATGATAAAATTGTGAGAGTATTCCCTTTTTTTGACCTCAACATTATTACGACTAAAAATTATTCAACGTCTATTATAAATACAATTTAATGTAAACTTAATAAAATCAGGTGTGACCACACGGAACTTACGGATAACTATAATGAAGACAACTTTGTAATTTCCACAATTTTATTAGTTGGCACGACGCGTTTCACTACGCTGTAGATCATGAAATATGCTAAAGTGTTAAGAATAGCGTAGTGCCACGTAATGAAATTGTGGAAAATACAAAGTTGTTTTTCATTTCGGACTATTTAATATGGCTACAGAATCACTTATGCACCTGAACCAGAACTCATTTTCTATTTAAGAAATGCCGCCTTCTCTTCCCCATCCCCTTAATCCTTCTACTCGTTCTATATAGAGGATTGCTGCAAATGAATCGAAGCAGAATACAAAAGTTAGGCCACTTCCAGTTCACATGTACGCAATGACCTACTTTTAACTCCAACACCCCTTCTCCCCGACCGAGTTAACCACCGTACGTAACTACTTGAACATTCTCTAATAACACGACGGAATATTCATGAGTTTATGTTACCACATAATCTCTCTAATCTAAAACAAATGTTTAACAAAAATGTTACGACTTTCTATATACGTTTTACCTGCACAACGCATGGTTTAATCTAAGTGCCGGAATGATAAAATATTATACTCAAGGAGAACTACGGATGTGATTTCCTTTCGAGTCAATTACGAGTCTCACACTTCCGCCGTTGAATTGGAAGTAACACGCTATTTGCGAAGTTTCGCTAACAAGTCCCTCTGGTCTTTCCCCCCCGGTAGGTAGTCGCATCCCTTGCCTCGCCCATCCCCCCCGACCCTCCAATTATAGGTCATAATGCTCCCCGGGGCGACCCCTGAGGAAATCGATTTCTGGGCCGCACCTGGATGCGCCATCCCGGGCACTATTGTGTACCGGGCGCGATCTTTTTTCCGCGACTCACTCGTCTCGAACTCCACCCGTGCCTCATTATTATTTCCTGGTACTCCGGAGACGTCGGTGGCCTATATAGCACATCGCCCTTCGATCATCTCCCTCCTACCCCCTTACGATGTTCACTTCACAGCGCACCTAAGCCACCGAGGAAGTGAACTTCCTTCCACCACCTTCCTAGAAGCTATTCTCCAACCACTGTATTCAGAACTTTTCCGGATAAACCCAGTGGTAGACGGATTGTATTAATTCTGGGTCGAGAACTAAGGCGAAGGGCGGTACTACATGTAGTCCATCTGAAACTGGGACTAACGTGTTCTCCGAATGTATAGAGTCTCTGGAATAACCGCCAAGTAACGAATTCCAACCAATCCATCCGACATTTTTCACCCCCGTATATCCCTGCAGGTTTCGTGGAAATCTTTTTAGGATGAGGCAAAAAGAATTCTGCATACTGATCGCCTCCTCAGTCCCGATCGGTCGGTCACCCTCGGGTGAGTAGGGGATCGGATTCCTCCGCTGGCGCAGCATCCAACTTCGCGAATAGATAGACGACCGAAAAAGTTCTCGTCCCCAAAAAGTCTTCACATCATTGGCGTCGCAACTGGAGCCATTCGTCTTTGTCTATCCTTGTGGAGAAGACGGAGGTATCCTCGGCGGCGACGGGTTAACGTCCTCGTCTGCCAATCCGGAGGTCGCGGGTTCGAATCCCGGCTAGGTGGATTTAATTCTCCACATAGGGCGTGACACTGTGTGTTTCATACTTGTCCTAAACCGCCTCACTGTGCCACCGTAATTGACCTAGCGACACCGTAATTGACCTAGAGCGAATAAAAAAAAAAATTTCAAATCTCCGCGATCCGATCAGAAAAATTGACATGGGCGCCAGAGTTATTCCAGAACTTTTCCCCACGCTTGATGCACAGGATTCAGCTAGGGCCGGGACTCTACGTCACCCGTGAAGCAGGCAATAACTCAAGCTGATATAAGGGCGCTTAGTCGGGCTTAGACAAGCATTATTAAGTTTCTCGATTAATCCATTGAGTAAGCGTTCGTCTCTAAGAGGACCTTTGATCAGGTAGATTCTATTGTAGTTAAGTGTGCCTCTCATTGTTTGACGTGCCTGCTTTCTGCTCACAATGTTGGTCACCGACAAGGGTATTTCATCGCAGGTTTCCGTTGATTTTAGTTGATGGGAGCACAAACAATGGATCTCTTCACTATATCATCGGAAAAACAACTATGCCCACAACAGTTACTGCTACTGTAATCCTTCAGCGGATCGTAGGTGCTCGTATAAAACTTCGTGATTAAGCTCTTGCTGGTCTCGTGTATGCGGATCGCGCCCTGGACGTATGACCTTAATCCCATCCTTAAAGAGTACAATCGATCCATCGCCCTATTTTCTCTAAACTAATCCCGGTAGGAGCGAACCGTTCATGGTGTGTTCAGAACGTCAAAACACCCTCCCCCCCCTCCCTTCCCCACACTCTCTCACTCGTCTCTCGTATTCCTGACAGTTGAAATGGGTGCCACACTCTAACCCTTCC
>WURS02446151.1:0-14527 GCA_011762765.2 Rhinocypha anisoptera
AAAAAGTTTTAATTAAATTGTTTTAATTTCATTAAGGGAAATCCTCACAGTTACTCTTCCTCCCCCCCTTCAGCCGTAATACACGACCCCTTCCCACCCGCGATTCACACCCACAATCCCCTGCGTCTCCCTCACGGCATTCTTTTACTAGACGCACCTGGAATGCTTCCAAGGATTAAAGCGAAAAGAATCTTGTAAAACATATAAAGATGAACACAAGGGAATAGTATTTTAATATATATATATATATATCTATAATTTATAATTTTCAGCTTCAGTTCGTGAAACGTTCCAACTTGATTTTTTATAATGTATTCTATACTGATGATAAGTAATCCACCAAGAAAGATTTTTGGTGAAGTTCAAAGGAAAAAAACACAAAAATAGTACCGTACTATCCGTTAAATTCCTTTATTTTTTGTAGTCGTTTTATCTACTTTCATTATATCTTGAATCGCTTTCCTTTCCCTTACCCAACATTATACCCTCCATCACTGTTGAACTACATTACACCCCATCGTTTTTGAAGTCCCTCCCATCTACCATTGCTGCCTTTTTCTGATTTCACTCAACAATTTCCTCTCCTCCACTACCATTTGCAGAGTTTTTTTTCCAGGAGAGTAGTAGTGTTTTCGTTTATGTGGTGCTTCTACGGCTAGGATCATTTCTCACCTCTTCAAATCTTAGATAAAACCCTATTGAAGAAATCCAACACCCATGCTCTGGGCGGGATTCAAACCCGCGACCTTTGGGTTAACCAGTGAGCGCGCTACCCTCAGGCTTACCCGATCGGCGGTTTCTTACAGTTTTCTTCTCTGACTGCTTTAGATTTTCTATCCTTCGCAAAACTCTTCTTTCAAAACTCAAGTATCTACGCCCAGCTTCCTTCCTCAAGGAACAAGGTTAAGAACAGTTCAACACTTTTGTGCATACGTGGGTTTTTGCTAGCCCTTTTTTTTCAAGTTTTTAACTAAGGTTCTTGATATGAAATCATATATTTTCGAAATAGTATCTTTTTATAACGAAAGTCTTCCTTTAATTTCCGGCCTTGGTGGCGTCGGGGTAACATCCTCCTCTGCCCACTGGAGGTCGCGGGTTCGAATCCCGACTAGATGGAATTTTGTATCTCCACCTAGTGCATGAATGTGTGTGGTTCGTCATCGTTAATAAAATGTAACTTTATATGTAATTGGCCTATTAGTGCTGTTTTCAGGCGATTTAAATATAAATAAATAAGTAATATCGTATATGCAATGCATAAATTTCCATTTTCCTTGGAGATGCTTCCCATATAAATAAAATGTTCCAAAAGTCCCAAATTATACTCTCTCTAGTCTTATATTCAACTTAATCATCATACTTCTCGATAATTTCATTACATATGCTTTATTAATATTAACGCTCATCTTCAGACACAAAATTTGGTCGTGTAAAGCCGTTAACGAGGCATGCATTCCTATTAGCTGAATGACTAAGCTTAGTCAGTCATATATTAACTGATTTTCTGAGTTTCACACCCATTTTACTTCTGACCCCACCGCTTTCATTCCTCTTTTAACATCTCCTCAGGGTATCCATCGGCCCTGACGAAAACCCCTGCCCAACTTTCCTTATACAGATTCTCCGTCTGTTACACTCACTTGCGCGGCCTGAGACACATACTTCTTTTCGATCAGACGCCTATCCTTCCAATCCATTCTTATGTTTTGCAAAATGTCGATCAGTTATGGGCACTATATTTCATCTAAAACTTTCTAAAAATCTACAAAGCAGACGAATACACCCTAATTTAATTCCATACTATGTTCTGTCAATGTACTACTGATTTATTTATGAAGGACACATATTTCTTAAAATTCCCTTGGTGCGTTTGCGCGAGATATTTTTCACGAGCAGCTATTAATATTATATTATTTGATACAAAGCTCTTATTTGAAAATATTTGCTTTGTTTCCCAGAACTGAGCTTGTTTTTTTACTATGAAAATGTTGAAAGATGCATGTGTCATTTGTCTTTAGTGGAGAGATACGAACTATAGAGTCTAAAATAGATTTTATTTTCCTCGTTAGATCCTTTCCGTTCATATTCCTTCTGAATTCTTTTGCAAAATGCACTATATCATCAATATAAAAGGTGTTCTACCAATAAAACATGCGTTTCCGATGGACGACACTACACTCCATCCATTACGAAACATCAAATGTTCACGAGAAACTATAATTTGAATGCAATGGTATCAAAATCAACTTAATGGAACTTCATGATAAATAAACACAACAAAACTTTGTACGTCCACAAATTTTATTAAAACGACAGGTATTGTCGAGTAGTCGACATTATCAGGTAACTGATACAGGAGAAATCGCCGAAAAGACCTTTTCCCTCAACCACACCCAACTTCCCTCTCCCTCCCCCATCTTCACGTGGACATGTATTCGACATTTTTTCCTGTATCAGTACCTGATGACGTTGACTACACTACGAAACCGGTCGTTTTAATAAGACTTTTGGATGTACAAAGTTTTTTGTATTTCTAAACTATAATTCCTTAGCAGAGAATTTTTTTAATGCAAAGTTTATAATTAACCACTCCGGATGAAGTTATGTAGCGTAAATTTTATTTCATTTTTGCTGCATAAGCTTATCTTAAAAAAATTAGCAGTCATGTATCTAACAGTTAAAATAGGTTTTTGATGAGCTCCAGGTTAGATTTATCTCTTGCATAAAATAAACTTAATTGTCCTTATAGGGCCAAATTTAAAGAAAAAAATGTGTCCTTAAACTGGAAAACAATCATACGGAAGTAAAATAGTAAAAATAAATGTTAAGCCTGAGATTTCTTTGGTGCACTCAGCGTAACATTAGGGAAAAGTGAATCCTCTAAAATGCAGGAAGTGATGAGGTGGGCAGGGCGAAGGAAATTGACGAAGGACTGGCCATGCTGGGGGAATTACTAAGGAGACGCTGATGGAAGGGGAACTGAGGAGGAGACAGAGGGGGGTTTGTTGGATAGTGAGGAGCTAGTGTAAGGGGTCAAGGGGGAGGGTTGCTCTTCCTTCCCGTCATCTCCCGCGAGGGGATGGGCACAGAGAGATCACGGCCGGCGGGGATGGAAGCACACTCGCCGGAAATTGGTGGCGAAGAGGAGCGGGAGGAAAACCTGGAGGAACACACGGGGTGGGGGGGAATGGGAGGAAGAGGTTCGAAGTCCTCCCTCACTCGCTTTCCTCCCTCCTCCCCATCCTCCCCTTCCCAGTTCGCTCGAAGCGAACCTCGCCCGAAAATCTCACGCCCTCTCACCGCTCAGTTTCGCTCCGAGAGCGATCCAATCATGTGGAAGTTAGGGAGATGAGAAGGAGAGATCCCCGCAGGGCTTATGTGGCGCGAAGTTCTCCAGTAGGGGAGAAGAGAAGCCGGAGAAGGGTGGGAGAAGTGGGAGTTGGCGATCTCTCGTCCTCCTCCCATCCCCCTACCTTGCCCCGAATACGGCGCCCCGTCAAATGTTTAGGAGTTTACCCGAAGGCCGCGGAGGGAGGGAGGGGGGACGGAAAACGGCCGGCACATTCACTGGGCACGGACGAAACAACGTGCGCCGGGTGCGCGGACTCTAAAGTTCGCCCTCAGATGGCGAGGGAGTCACTGTCGGGGGTATTAAAGTGCTTCCCGGTTTATGGTGAAACCGACATCTCGGAATCCCATTTGCAGGTTAGGAGGGAAAGTCACAGGTTTTGGATAATAATGTTTGCTGTATTATTCAATTACTTCCCACACCTTCCTGCCGATAAATAATGCTGGAATTTTACTATTTATTTTCAGAGGGAAAAATTATAGCTCTCAAAATCTCTTCGGCAAAAATAGAGGTTTTACTCTACAATATTTCTGTAATAGTAATTCATAATAGAAAAGCGTTTATTTCCCTAATTACAACAGTAAAGGATAGAATATAACTACTACAAAGGACAGCAGTATTTATGAAATGCAGCTGTATTACCATATGAAAACCCCGTTTTAGGTTAGTGGAGCACTTCGGAGATGAAAATCGTTAGGAGAGCCTAACGGTTCTAGCCACATGCCATACAGAGTAAGTAGACAGTAGAAATTCACATGGTGGATACATGAAAACTTATGTCGAAATAGGTGGTGCAGCAAAAGTTGGTGTTTTTATTTGCAAAATCATCAAATTATGGTTACCGTTATGAGAAAAGATTCATAAAATACTAAAGGAGTGACACTATTTCCAGAAATATATCCCCATAAATAAATTATTGTAATCACGACCAGTTAGTAGAGTATCTTTAGTACGGTAACAATAAATGTTGATTGTAACGGTTTTAAAAGCTTGTTCCTCATAGGGTGTAGAAATTTTGATTTTAAGAGAATGCAGTTGACTATCGACAACTAAATAAATGTTTGCTGTCACTGTATACTCCAAAGTTTATTATCTCGTGTTTCAATGCTAACTATTTGATTACTTACGTAAACTATGGTATATTATCTGTAAATCGAAGTAAATTGTTTCAAAATAATATGCTGTCTTAGTGCACTTGGGACTTATATTTTACCACAATGATATAAAGCACTTCATAAATGTCTCTTTTTTCCACTGATAAATAAATTTTCATAAAATATTTTTCCTTTTTATCATATTTTGTAATTTTTCCAATTTAGGTAATGAAAAATTTGGTAATTGTTTCCGAATATAACGTTCCACTATTTATAACTATTTCCGGGTTTTGAATATTCCTTTTAATGTTTGGCATCCATAAAAAGACTAAATATTGCATATATATTTAACTTCTTATTTTTTTATTTTGAAGCTATAAAGTACTTGCGGATAATTTTTAATCTCCAATAAAAATTTTTTAATTAATTTCTAATTTAGAGAAATTAGCTTTTTCTTAAGGTTGGGACATAAATGGAGCTTTATCTCTAAGCTCATGAAAAGAAATTATATAGAACATCACTGCTCTGAGCCGTAGAAATCAGTTCTTCAAGAAACCCAATATTCTACGTCGAAACAAATCTTGGGTTTACTAAGGCCAGAGTGTGTGTGATTCCGAGTACCGAAAGGATTGGTTTAGATTCCTTAATTCGTAAAATAAGCTTTTAAGGCTGGTTGATGCACGAAGCTTGTTTCAATGATTTAGGTCCATTTGCTGAATTTTGAGATTAATGGACAGCATTTCCGAGTACAGTTAAATGGAATAGATAAAAATTTTGTGAAAATTTTCCTAAAAAGAGAATTTAATCCTAAAGGTTGTCTTTTAGGGAGATAATCTATAAATATATGATAGTTGGGAAAATTTAGGACGGATATTATACAAGTTAAAGGTGATATAAAATATAAGGAGATCGGCGAAGGTCCATATTTTCTAGATACAACAGTGTTACGACTTCAAGAAGATTGATGGGAAATTTAGCAGTAGCTATAGTAATTATTTAAGAAGATCTGTGTTCAGGACATCCGGGGCGGCAAAGATTTCATACGTGTCTAGCGTTAATGGACAGTGTTTCGGGTAGGAACACTTTATTAGTAATGTACGCATTTCCAACACGGAAGTGGCCGTAATTGAAATTAGCCGTACTTAGCCGAATTTTGCACTCGGCTAAGATACCACGGTACCAAATTATAAAATAGGGCAAGTGAGTACATGTAAAGAATGTGAGTGAGTAGACGATTATCAGTTCGGCCTTAATGTAGGAGGAAGTACACGATGATCAAAAGCTTTAATGGAAAAGACGGCGGAATATTATCTCTCGTTTAACCAGGATGTATTTGGGTGTGAGCATATCGTGAAATTGAGGAAACCCTTCGTAGGAGTGGAGTGAGAGAAGTCACATAAATTTTTAATGAATGTTTGAGTGCATTATATGAATAAGAAATTTCCTAGAATCTGTTCACAACTCAGCCAAGACAAGTAAGGGTAGATGACAGAAAATCTTGATGGGCAATGCCAGTCATGGGGGTAATACACCGATGCTCGTTGTCGTCGCTGCTTTGTAGTTTACATATGCAGAGGCTATATTAAGGGACGTATGGCAAGGGAGGACGAATTGCGGTTGGTGTAGAAGAAATTATTCATTCAAATTTGCCGATGCTATTCATTCTGTCATTGGTCTACAGTTTTGCCAATATACGTTATAGGTCCAGTGTGAGGCTTAAGGAATGAAAATAGATATTACTATTTTGGTTTTCGAAATGTAGCAGGCTATATTTAAATGAAGATCAAATTAGGAGAATACGAAGAAGATAAATCAAGTGAGCTATTTGGGGGGTATTGTTGAAGGAACCGTAGGTAGTAATTAGTTTAAATTCAAAAGAAATGAGTTTGTGACGATGAAATAATTGCTCATTGGTGCTTTAGGTAAGATCGTTAACAAAAGATAAATTAAGGTTTTAACATGGCGTGTGGTATCTTATGGTGCAGAAACCTAAATTTTAAGAAAGGGGAATGAGCGTGTATTGGAGGCATCGGATGCGTAGATGTGGAAGATGGAGAAAATAAAGTTGACGGAGAGAGCTAAAATGAAGAGGTTCTGGACATATGAGGCGAGGATAAAAAGTTCTTGGGAGAAATATGGAGGAAAAAAGAGAAGTGAATGGAACTTATATTGAGAGAAGATGGAATGATGAAGTGAGGGTTTGGGAACATAATATTGGGAAATTTAGGCAGGGTCAGGGGAAAAATAGGAATTTTATATGGCACAAAGTAGGAAGAAGATAAATAGCCCCAACGTAATGTGGAGTGTTGTTCACATTTCCTTATTATTACAAAACGTAAATAGGATTTTCGGAAATTAAATATTCTCGGAGTACTATTATATTTTAAATCAAACATGGATTTCATGTATCCGAAATATAACCTCCATAAATGGTAGTAAATCTAAAAAGTATATATTAACAAACAATATGGAGATTTTAAATTTGTATATTTTCACAAGATAAAGACTAAATATGTAGAGTTATAATAATAGGTGTAGCCATTATAACTCAATTACTAAAGCACGACGGATTTCGGTGATAATCATCATTATCGTCATCATTTATCGTCATTATGCATCACCAGATGATGACTGATTATTATAGTGTTCACTTTTTTATATTGTAACTCTATTTATTTTGTGAAAGTATGCAAATTTATAATTTATATATATTTTCTTTGGAATTCCGTCATGCAAAGGCCTCAGTGAATATAATAACATCGCAGGGTTTTTTTCAATCCTTCCTACATCTCGAATTTCGAAACCTCATGCAAGGTGAAAGGAAAACTCTTACTGTTGTCAATTCCTGATTTTAAGTGCATACCTATTGGAGGGAGTATTTTTAGAATTGATAGCAGTTAAACTAAATAGATTCGACTTGGAGGTCCCAGAGTGAGTGGAATACGGCCCTAAAATTGACGACTAACGGGACGATTGGTCCCCGGAGGAAAATCTTGAAAGGCGGCTCTGAGAGTTACGCTCTATTTGGGTGAAAAAGCAAAATTTTCCAAATCTCGACTGAGATTTCGTCGTTAATCACATTCCCAAGCTCCATCGACGAGGACTAAAAGGTGTCCTTAATTGAGAGGTGGAATAAAAACTCGATCGTGGGGGAGAAGAATGGTGAAGAGGAGATTCGCTTGAGTGGGTTTCCAAAATAAATCATGTTATGGATTTCTCCGTCCCTCCCTCCCTCTCTCTCTCTCCTCCTATCTCCGAAGACAGAGGAGGAAGGAAAAAAACTACTCTCCCGCCGAAAACCATGGGTTTCGCAAATGCGACCCGACGATCTATTGAAATGTGAAGAGAAAAAAGCTACATAGCTTATTCTCTCGTAGGCGAACGGAAATATTTCTTGAACAAAGTTTAGCCGTGGCAGTTTGCTCGCTGGTAGGGATCTACTGAGTGAAATTGTGGTTCAAAGCATGACAGCGATCACAGCAGTTACGCGGTGGCAGCGGATTTTGAAGATTGCAACGTCGGCTCTTTAAGGGAGGGGATTCGGTGGCTTATGACCCGTCGTCGTAGGATAGAGGAGTTAATCGCATCATCTCATTCCTAATTAATGTAGTCTAAGGAGTTTTTCACGGGAAAAAGTTGGAAAATTTTAAAAAATAACAAGTTTAAATCCATTTTCTGTTCTCCAAAATAGTATCATCATGATTTATCTTAGGCTGTATTGAGGATTAGGCGCTTGTCAAAGAGCATTTATTCATGAACGTACATTTCTGATAGAGAATTTTTTTTTCTTGTACCAAGCAACGGTAGGAATAGATTATATTTTAAAGCGGAAATAAAATATTTATTTGTATCCTTGAAAAATGATCACTAATATGTTCAAAAAATTACTTTTTACTAATATTTAATTATTTGTAACAAATACAGCTTAGTGTAATATATATTTTGTAAGGAACACATATTCTTTGTTTTCCATGTTCCATCTCTCGCCATTATCTCGTATTTACGTATTATATATGGCTACTAAAGTTAGAAATATTTATATTACTATTTTATGCTTCAATAAATTATAGGAAAGAAAAAAAATCGTTTTTATTCAAGTTGAAAAAAATTCTTTTATTTTTATTTGGGACGCTTCATATAAATATTCAAATGAGTAACTTAGTATTTATAAGTACTTGGATACCATATTCTTCTGAAGTTAAACTTTCCGTTACTCGCTCGTTTATGAAAAAGTTTGAATATTGAAAACCTAATGGACTTAAAGCTAATGGTTTAAAGCCTTAATGACTGAGTCAGCTTATGAATGAAATCAATGGACAATGCTGGGCCATTGTATTCAGAAAAGTTTCGGTCTACTGACTCAGTCGATTAAATTTATTTTTTTGTTTGGAAGTGTCCTGCGCCTCGAGTTTGAGTCATGGGCTTCACATTGTGGACGCAAGTGCTTTCTCTATATTTTTATGGCCATATAACTTTGGTAACGGGAAATAATTATGGTAATATTTGTGACATATTGTAGCGGTGCACCATTAAAATATATTTTTTCGTGAACAGACGCCTTTTTGTCAGATATGATTATTGATTTTTCTCATTTATCCGTGGTAAAGTCTACCTGTGTTTGTCCCCTTCCCAGATGAGGTCCGCTTTTGTTTCCAGAATGCATCTAACTCCGACCTTGGGGAATAAATCCCACCAGAAAAAATCCGTTACTTACGTTCTATTTTAATGTATACCCCTTATCGAATGTCCTACTTTTCTCAACTTTGCTTTCTCTTTCACCTCTACTTTCTTCCTCGAACTTTGTAACCAATCAACACCGAGTGCAGCTTTTACCTTTCCCACTGCCTCTTTAATTTATTTTTAAATGTATATTTGATTGTGGTACTGACTTTAAAACGAGGTATTCGAGCTACATTATATGGAAATTTTAAAATAACTTTTTTCGAATATTTGTATGGAGTTCCTTGAACAGTTATAAGAAAAATCTCCTTACATATTAAGAATTTATAAAATTTTTCGCTCAGTTTAGTATTCAATAAAAATTTAGTTTTTGTACATTTTGAAGTATACATAACTTTATCAAATTTGCTCTCTGCATAATGTAAAGTATTTGTAACTTGTACCAAATGGAGACTATTTTAATTCAACATTTGAATAATCGTAAGATAAAAGTTGTAAACAATATAATATTAGGCTAGTGACTAGTCTAACTAGACACTAGTCACATACTTCCTTATTTTCTGTTGTAAAAACCGATACTTCCATTTAAATTTTTCGTATTTTCTACCTGTGTCGCCTATCAAATCACCTGTGTCTTATTTTGAATCTCTCTTTACTTCAAAAGTCTAGTTGTAGCGCTCAATTAAGCATTGAATATCCATTGATCTTCAAAGTTTTCTTTAAATAAAGGATTTTTATAGTAGTATAAATACGATATACAACATTTAATTTATTTCTGAGAACTTAAGAAATATCGGATTAACCACATTAGAAATACATACTTTATGCTGTCGAATTTTTATTTAAATTGACTATCTCGTACATGTTTATTAGCCTGGTTATATACGTTATTACTAAAATTTAATTTCGTAACAGTTAATTTTATTATTATATTCTATTTAAGTTTTCTAATTCAATTGCTGGATATTTTTAGGTGTCATGAGATAATCATAGACCACCTTTCTTACATTAAAAATCAAAAAATCAATTTTTTGGAAATAATAAATAACACTAGGGGATTTTCACTTTCCAGGTTTAGGAATTCAGGTTCATTAGAACGAATAGCGTAAAAATAACTTGTACAATCCACTGGATGATCAAAAATATAAAAAAGCACAATCCGGATTTCAATGCTATGGCATTACCATCAGGCACATCAATGACACACGATGATGATGATAATGGCATAGCATTGAAATCCGGATTGTGCTTTTTATATTTTTGACCATCCAGTGGATTGTACATACAAGTTATTTTTACACTATTAAAAGGGAATTCCACAAAGTGAAACCTGAACTCATTTCGCATATTCATCAGGTCACAAAATCGCTCTGCACGCTCTTTTTGACACGTGATAAAATTGCATTTTTTACAGCTTAGGCTTACCGGAATTCTCGCGCTCTTATCAGTTACGTTTTCTATCGTGCCCGCGTATTTTTCATAGCACGCCCCTGGCACCCTATTACGCGCCAGGTCTTTCATACATTTTATGTCCCATTCAGCTCCGTAGTCGTCCGTTTTGCTCTGCTCGTATCGAGGCGGAGGTGAGTTCTTCCGTAGGCTGTGCCATTGTATGGAAGGATTATTCTGCCGGGAATATCGGGTAACGGCAGATTGTGGCAAGTTTTTCAAATAAAGCCCGCTTGACCTCGCGTGAGCTTTTTACCCTCTCCGGCATGCCTTCCGTCCTCGCAACTTCTCCTTCCTGACCCCTACCTTTCCTTTCTGACGCCCCCCTCGCCCTCACTCTCCAGCGATTCCTCCGTTTCAACACAGCTGCACCTCGACCGCTGGAAAGCTTGGAAAATATTTGAATATTCGACGGAAGGGATTCCGCAGGGAACTTTGTGACCCACATGAGGTGTCTGACACGTTATGTTTAGTAAGCATAAGAGGTTTGATCTCTTCGCCGTTCGGTGAAATGCATGGCAACATAATATACTTGACGGATCCGCTTGCTCCAAAACGAGACAAACGTCTGCAATTAAAGTCCGTAATGCAACGGTGTGCAAATTACCGAAGTAGGTATTTTGGCCATTGCAGTAACTTAAATGTTTTCTAATCAATTGAAATATCTTGACAGCTTTAAAAGTCCTATATATCGTAAATATCGTGTTTCCTTGCAGAAAAATTAAAAAGCGATTCATTTCGGGCTATATATTTTCAGATGAGTTTCAGTGGTATTCCTCCGTCCTAAGATTTAGACTATAGCTCTTCTGACCCCTTAAGATTGATATTTGAAGTATTATAAGGAATAAGATCTCACGTTCCTATATTTGAATCTTCCATTTTTCTCTTTCTTTCGCCGGTTTAGCTTTGACAGATTAATACTTTTGTAAATTTTTTATATATTTCAACAAATATAGATAAGTTAATTTGATTAAACATGCCTCATTATATTTAAATACACTATGAGATTTCTCCAGTAGGGCGAAGTTAAATTTCAAAATTACCTGTGATGTCGATGCACCCCAAATATAAATTCACTCCTACTATGTAAAGTTAAACATAATCATCAATCATTTCAACTATAGGGAATCATAACATAACAATTATAGGTATTCTCGAAAAGGCTCATGTAACTTAAAGTTTTCTATTCTTAAACATTTAAGTTAAAATAAGTTAAAGTATTTACAAGTCGTTGCTTAATATTATCGGAAATAGATACTTTTAGAATAGTGTTAATGGTGTAAAAAATTAGGTTTTATGGGAAATATCAATTTATTGTGTACAGCAAGTTCACACAACGGCTAGGTTAGTATATATATTTTATTTCTCGTTAAATTTGAACCTGGCTCTTAAAGTATAATATAGTTTACAGCTACAATAGAGTCCGGCAGCTGGTCTAGCCATTAATAATATTAAATGGAGATGTTAAATAATAGAGAAGGATCGTATTTTTTCACAGATTAATGCATGCAGTTATAATGCTCTTCTCTTATTTAGCATGGATATGCACAACCTACACGAAGTGAAGCCTGACATTGTAAAGTTTATTAACTACTACCATATTCTTAACATATGCAAGTAAGGAATTCGTTGCGTCGATGCAAAGATTTCGTACCTTCCGGCGAAAACTTACGGTGAAGAGTTTTTCACAGACTCAGAAATTCATCTGCTGAACTTACGTTAGCTGACTCCACCGTTTTCCTCTTTAAGCCCTGAGCACGATGGCAGAGTGAGTCATGCATACTTCGGCAACTGAGGTCCTGACCCGATGTAAAAATCCATAGTACTGCATTTTGCAAAGTCATACTTTGACGTGTTTTTACTCATAACACTAATGATAAATTATTGTAGGCTAAATATTTAGTTGATTGTCATGACTAACATTAATTGATTTTCGGTAACGTCAAAGTCTTTAACCCCATTTTAATACTTGGAAATGATTCGTCCTCATATTATTCTAAAACATCATAAACACTGAAACATGTATATCAACATATTTTGTTTTTGGTTCCTTTTTGACGCCTGTTACGCCTTATGACCTTATGCTGAAAGGCTTTACGACCAAAAATATATATATCTTTCTTGCTTCGAGTAGAGGTACGATATACTCGGAATTTATTTCAGAGTAATAAAATAGAATCGTAAACCCTGACCCTAACATTCCCTCGTTGGAAGTAAAGACAGACCTCCCACTTCCAAAGCAAACGACTCCTACGGTATTAAAGCTTCCGAATGGTCGTATTATGAAGTGGAGTACTTATATACCTATGAAGTGAAGTGGATATTTACGAGGTATGTTTGGTAAAGTTAAGAAATAATTGTTATATATCACTTCATTTAGGAAATATGGATTACAATTTGTAATCATTTACTTTCGGTAAAACTTTTAGCCTTTCCATTACTATAGGTTTACTGAAGTACAAATATTAGGTAATATTATCTTATTAAATTCTTTCTTAAATTCGTAAATTTGACGCTAGATTTACAAAAGTCTGGAAATGATGGAGAGTATTTTCTTTAAATTAAGTTTGTTATCGTGCATTTTGTTTTTGGTGTAAAATCAGTGCCTGCTGAAACAGTCAAACCAATGATTTTATTACAATGAAGGGATTAACTGTATATATTGTATACTATTTTTATCTCACCTTTACTTGCTATCCATTATTTGTCTTTTTCTGGCTTTTAAATGTAATTAATGTTTAAATGTATCAACAGTAAACCAAATTGCTATCAACATAGTTATTTATTTAGAGATTCGATTCTTGTAAAACAATTGTGTTACGGTTCTTAAGTGTCAAGAAAATTATTACTTTATTTAACTATATCTGACCAAAATATGTTTCACATAAAACCCATATTATTAACAATTGGGCGCCCAGGATTATCGAAACTAATGATATTTTTCCTGAACAAATAATTTTTGGTACACTAAATGGTAGATTTTTAAATATGTATTGTAAACAAGTTCATACTTATTTTGAGTTGATTAAATTGAAGTTGGATTATTTGTTTTGATGAATAATATAGGCACCATGATTTAATTAAAAATTAATATTTCCATTTTCACAGATCCACCGAAGAACCTGTAGATATAGCAGAAAGGAAGCGCACACTTATAGGTGCCCTGAAACCATCTAGGACTTAAATAAAAAAGGTAAACTATAAGTACTGTTGTAGTGTAATTACGATTTTCATTCCATTAGAATAAAGAAAGTTAATCCTCAAAAACTTTTAACAGTATGGAGAAATAGATTTTATGCACCATAAATACTTGAAAAAATGATAACTTGGCAAAGAATTAATTTTTGCATCACCGAGGCAAATTTTGCAAAAAATAGCCATTTTAGAGGTATGGTACAGCATTTCTTCGCGGCGTTCAACCATGACCTTAATTAAAATATTTGCTTATAAAAGAGTAAATATTACTTTGACACACACAGACATATTTATTATAATTTTTATTCTATAATCAACTCTCGTTAAAGTATCATATTTATATATCGAAGCACTTGCGAAGTTACGTATAATGCTTTTTGGGATATATAATCCATTTGATTATGTTTGCCAGTGTTATTTGTTCCAGTGCCATATAGTTTTAACAAAATATTTCTTTATGTAATGTTTAAATGCTTCTGCATGGACTCCACGTCCTTTTCAAACCTTATAGAGAAGTCCGGAATCAATGCTTACATGAAAATGTCAAATTCGATTTTAAAAAGTTAGCTCAAAAAATAGAGTGTGTCACTCAACAAGTTTTTGCATTAGTGTTAAATTTTGTTGGAACATCCAAATCATTTTCTTTCAGTTTTGTAACGATCATATTTTTCCACACAAAATTTTACTCACCAACCAAAGTAAATAAAGAATTCTATCCTACTCGAGCTACGTCCTTTAATGTGTTAAATTATTTCAAAAT
>WURS02446162.1:0-14525 GCA_011762765.2 Rhinocypha anisoptera
TAAAATCACCACAAAGTCTCTCGTAAAGTCTTCATTACAATGTAGATTCGCGAGGCATGACAATGTAATGAGTGTTTGAATCCTGTGATTTATGCAACCCAAACACCAACCACGGCAGAATCTACTCGCTATAGTGCAGGTGTGACCATTCGTAATAACCGGCGGAACTGCCTATGTTTTAACATGTGGACCAACCAAAGGAAAACGATCACTCACTATAGCGATACTCTCGTTATAAGCCATACTCGCTATAGCGGACTTATTTTAACTTGGTTTTTTTAATGGCGTAGTAAAATTCAATCCTGTTGTTCATATTTTTTACCTTTATGGGAGTTAGTTTATAGAACTTTATTTCTATTGAAAAAAATAATGCAGATTGTAAACCTGTTTGAACGTAATTCAACATGCATATATTTCCTAAATATTAATGAATCCACACCAAATAAAACCCAAATTTGGGTAAAGCAGAACCAGCAGGAACTCAAAATTTGCTTCTGAAGAAACAGTAATTAACAAAATGTCAAATTTATCATAAAAATGAACAGCAGAAATACAAATTTCCTTTGTTTTCGTACCCTTCTGCCCAGGATACTGGCAACCATTACTATTTCTGCCAAGTTGCCCCATTCCTACATTCCTACCATGATGATGAATGAAGCATCAATATTGGGATAATGAGGAGGCTGAATTTCTCATACAATGTACACAAAATGGATGGGAAGGGAATTGTAGCATACATCATATTCAACAATTATTTCATTTGAGTGAAATAATGTATTAAATTCACATTTAAAAAGAACAATGCTCTAACATTATTCCCTCAACTTAACATATTAAGCTTAAACATAATTTAACCCTTTTACATCAGAAAAATTCTCGAATATAAACGCTCACTCTTCACTGAGTTTTCCGAGAGAGTCTCTACACATGTGTGCTGAACACTTTTGAAATGATTTAGTTTTCAGGAATGAAGGTTTATTATTTTAGGGGCCCATTCTCTGCACAGGAGGTGCAACCATTTTCTCTGCAGGTGGTTTGGGTCTGCCAGAGACATAAATATTGTAGTCTTTAAAAAAGTATAATTTTAAACAAATACAAAAACCTTATTGCATTACTTTTGATGAAAGTTATCATAAAAATGTACATGCAGGAAAGATAGCATAGCTTTTTTAATATAGTGAATATTTTTAGTAAATTTTTAGTAATTATTAAATCATATAAAACTAACACATTAAACAGAAACCCCAAATTACAATAATTTGGATCAAAGTTATCACGTAATGTACTATATGTAAATAAGTTAACATAGGCTTTTTAAAATAGTAAATATTTTTAGAATGGATGATATCATCAGGAATTTCATGCCATACTCTCATTGCCGAGTTGAATGAGGACAGTAGATAACAATTTGTTTGACATTTAGGTATTTTAAAGTGCCTTTGTGCTTTTATAAGTCTTTCTGAATTACTCGAATTCACAATAATCACATTGTATAAGTGTGATGGTTTTTTAAAATAATTATTATATTACACAAAAGATACAAAAACACGTGTACCAACGAAGGCAAAACTATCACTCGCTTTAGCGATACTCTCGTTATAAGCCATACTCACTATAGCGGACTTAAAGTGTATTTACATAAATAGACCAGTCTTGCTGTTATATTATATGATTCAAAGTCATAGCAAATTGTATATGATAATTTTTTAAAAATGAACCTTCATGTAATATTATTTAATGATTCATCATTGTCCATGTCCATCTTAGGAACGAGGAAAACATAAAATATAGCTTATAATACAATTTAATTTGAAATGAAATTACAAATGCCATGGAATGCATTTGTTAAAGATTTGGTTGGTGTGACTCAATGTCTATAGAGTACAGGCTGTCTCGATTCCCTTCTCTGCCAGCTTGTGCCATCATTGGAAGTCAGCATTAGCCGAGTCGTTTGTGTTGCAAGTAAGCAAGTACTGCTGTGTGAATTTTAGTCACTAAATTTACTCATTTTTTCTTATAATCACAGTCGAGGGCATTTTTGTTTTCAATAAAAATTTGTTCTTTTTTATTTATGCCACAAAATTTATTTGTTGCATATGATTGTCACTGATATAGTCTGAGTTTGGTTCCAGTAATCCCTATGAAGTTGTGTGCTAAAGAGTTTATTTAATTTATATTTATTGAGTAAACACATGAAATGAGAACTCTACAGACCTTGGGTTTGACTAAGGTTGAGCAATGCCCGATGTACAGCATTTTGAAGCAGAAAATAGCAAGAGAATGAGACTTAACTCTCAAGGTCATCAAGCACTATCAGTCAACTTAAACTTACATGGAGTTGATGCTGACGATCGAGATTTTCAAACATATCAAGAGATTAGCCCTTCAAGTTCCACTTCCAGTGAAATAAGCGGCTACTTTTACGATGTTCTCCACCTGCAAACTATAACACACTGATTCCACAACCGATTCTTCATCATTAGTAACTCTACTTCTGAAATGTCTTACAACACATCTGATCATTTCCAGTCTACTAAATTTTACCACTTTTCACAACCCTCACTTCAGGAATTCATCAATAAGAGCAGTGTCTTTAAGCCTGGTGATCAACGTACGCTGAAAATAACCAAGCTCGTTGGAAAAATGATTTGTGTGGACAACCAAACGATCAGCATTGTTGAAGACAAAAGGCTTCCAGATACTTTTGAAACATCTTGATCCATGTTATGTCCTTCCATTCAGAAAAACCTTTTAAAATGAAGTGATAGCAAGGATTTTTGGAAAGTTCACAGCCAATGTTAAGTCAAAGCTTGGAGGGAGAGATATTGAGTCCATTAGTATTACCTCTGGGTGTGTGGACTTTGACACGCAACGACAGTTATCCGAGTATTACTGCACATTTCATTTGACCTGTGAATTTCAACCATGTCACATTGCTTTGGATGTAATACCGATGAACCTCACACAGATGAAAATAAAAGTGAGTTGATACTTCAAGTTTTAAAAGAATGGGATATTGTTGAAAATGAAAAAAATTGTGCTGTGGCTAATGCAGATAATGGACCTAACATTGTTGGTGCCATCAAGAATAATAAGCTTATTCAGGATAAACACATGCACAGGAATTCTGAACTCCACAATCTGCAACGACTTTCAGAACAGAGTCAAACACTCAGCCTTATAACCAGTGAGCTTCAGCTTCCTGTCAAGCTGAACTGTCATGACTGGGACCTAATGGAATGGGTTGTCAAACTTCTGAAACCATTTGATATAACAACATTTACACCGAGCAAAGGCACTGACTGCATATGAAGTTTTGGCTATTGTAAATAGTTTGTAGAGGGAGTTGGAAATCCCATGTGAGCAGAGTGGAATAAAGAAATTCCAGAATGAACATCTGTTTCAACTAAAAAAGTACTGTGGTAGGTATGAGGATGAAGAGATATATATTTTAGCTACATTGCTCAACCCAGGGTTGAAGGAAATCATTTACCCAAGCCCAAGACATTTCCTCAGGTCACCTGCAGCAGAGGAGCAGGGAGTTGACGCCATCGATGGATGTGGCCGCATTACATGTGAATTAAAGATACCAAGAAAATGTTTTAATCCAAACAGATGACTGGCCATAAGCCAAAATTAAGCTATAGTATCGTATAATTGAAAAAAAATTGAAGGGTGTAGAAACTAACAGCATTATTCTATAGGGCTATTTCTTAACCCATTGAACCAATTTACTTGCAGGAAGAAAGAGAGAAAAAACAAAATGTGTAAGCATCCAATGTGGTCTATGTACACCAACATCGTGGAACTGAAAGCAGTGCTTCCTGCACATATCAGCTGGCACAAGAATATCTGCTCGGAGTAAAGTGAATGCCAACTACAGGAGCCAAAGTTGCCAGCCGATACAACAACGAAAAACAACTAAAAAACTAATAAAACAAGAAAATATTTGTATGATCGCCCAGCCACTTCACAGTCTGAACGTTTGATTAGTACAGTTGGCAACATTGTAAACAAAAAGAGAGGTAGATTGGATCCAAACAAAGTGCGAATGGTGATTTTTACAAATAAAAACTTGAATATTGAATAAGTGAAGGGAACAGTAGACCTTGCCTAAACCATGTGTAGTAACATATAAATGTGAAATTAAAGGCTCTTAAATGATAATCATAATGTTTGATTCCTCTAAGATCTGATAGTCATACGGATGCGACGCATCAAAAGGAGTAAATATATTTGCTGCATCAAGTAGTACCAGTATACATATAATGAAAAGTAAATATGATGTTTAATTAAAAAAAAAATTGAATGATGAATTTCAGAGCAATTAAGATTTTTCTTGAATGAAAAAAGTGATCTGGAGATAATGTTGATATCTTGTGGCATCAAAGGATTGAGTATCGTGAAACTTTTGGTATCGAGAATCTAATTTTTTTGTATCCTCCCATCTCCAGTGGTGACCCTTCCCAAACACTGGCACTGGAAAGGAGGGTCCTTATTTCAGAACAACAAAATGAAAGTGTGTGTGTGACCCTGTTTGAACCTTTCTTATTGGAAGCTAGGCATTATTATAAATAGGGGGTGTGTCTAGAGAGGGCAGCATCATACATACAAGTATGTTTTCCCAGCACTTGACCAACAAAGTGTATGCGGAGATGTATGCATTCTCCAGACCAGGGAAGTAGAAAATGCACAGCCGTTTAACTTTAACGGAACTATTCCTTTTTGGGGACAGGCTTTGGATTAATTTCCACTCTTTGCAGGAATCCTCTGGTTGGAGGTGGCTCTGGGGATTACGGCACAGTCGGGAGTTGCAGTGGGCCTGGTGGTGGTACGGGTGGCGCCGGGGGAGGAGGGGGTGGCAGTGGAGGGAACAACAGTAATCAGGCAAACTCCATGTTGCTCAGCTGGTCACAGTTCTGCAAGGAGCCCTTACCCGAGCGCAGTTTCACCTTCTGGGAATGGTTCTATGCCGTCATGAAACTGACAAGAGAGCACCTTAGAGGGCCCTGGATGGATGGGTATGTATACACGCACATCACTACACTGGTTTTGCCTTTTGACATTGCATGCCTCCCTCTTTCTATGACAAAAGGTCAAGGTGTAGACCAAGTGGTTGGTGGTGGCGGAGCTTGGTCACCCAACAGTCTCCAGCCTCCAGCCATCTATGACATCTATTCTATCCCATTACATTTTTTTTGTCTTATGCTTTGGTTCTGTAGAATTCACAAATAAAGGAATAGCAGTTATTCAAATCTTATCTTTCTAGGTGAGAGCAATACGTGACAATCAATGGTCATATTTCCCAGCCTTACAGTGTCATATACGTACAGTGTTCCTCAAGACTTGGTGCTTGGTCCATTACTATTTATCACTAGACATGGGTCAGTTCCAGTTTTTCTCGAATCTGAATCTTAAATTTTATCTTGAATCTTATTTCGAATCCAAATCTTAATTTCCCATATAATCCCAAATTTAAGGCTACAAAAGGTTACTTTTCCCTCGAATCCCAAATATAATTTCAAATCAAAAATTTATTTTCCCTAAAATCTTAAATTTTATTTGGATCCAAATCTTTATTTCACAGAGAGAATGCAATTTCAAACTGTTACTGCAAATATAAAAAATATTTTTACTGTCTTAGGTTTTTTTGTCAAAAATTAAATCCTTTTAACTTGTAATGTATCTAGTCAATTCCTCTTTTTTCCACAAATTAAGCCAGCTGTCTGCCAAACAGCCACTCTTGAGTGCACTGTTGCGGGTGGTGCTGAATAGTACTTCCTTTCCACTTTTGAAAGTACTGATAACTGATATGCCATTCTTTTCCAGTCCTCCAAATTAATTTCTTCAGTAGGAATAATCTCTTCTCTCTCAAATTCCTTTCCACTTTTTCCTCAGCAGATGCACCGTGATTAGAAGTTTTTTAATAGGACATAACATGGCTACAAAATAACTACATTCCATGCCTCGGGCACGTATACTTACCATCTGATGTGGAAGCCTATGGCGAGAAAGATTAGAGACAAGAGAAAGATATTGAATAAACAATGAAAATAAAAAGTATTCAAATTATAAATTGTTTAAAGCATATGTGTTTACCAGTTCCCCTGTTTCCTCAGGATATGTTCTACTGAGGCTTTTAACCTCCCGAATTAGCTGGATTTTGGCTCAAAGCAAAAACTCCTCATGTTTAAATAAACTCCCTTTCAATCTCAGATCAGGGACAGTAGCAACAGCATAAAACGTATTGTTATCACTAGAAATTAAAAAAAAAATATTGTCTAGCTGAAAGGCTGGTATAAATCTGCGTGGGAAATTTGCTAATTTAATAAATATTCAATACAAACTGCGCATTATCTTTACTCACCTTTTGTTCTTCCCGCCACTTTTGGGGGCAAATGATATCAATCTTATGTGTTTATATATTCAAGTGTTTCTTCAGTGCACTCGTGGTGTATGAGAGATTTCCCACCGCGTGATATATCGATGCTTTTATAGAACTTGGAAACGGCAAAATCTCGGGAGTCTGATGTGGTGTAATAGTTCCACACATTTCACCACATTCCGTATTCAGTCTTTTTTCTGTCGCAGCGAGAGATCACGGTCCAACACTCCAAAAGATGTTTATGAGTATTCTTTTTATGAGCTATCCTGTTTCTCAGTACCGAAATAATAAAAGCAAAGCAAGGAAACTACGGTTTTATCATTCTGGCTTAGTATCGATTTGATCGATTCTATCCATGTTATCGATTAAGGTCAAGGTGGTGGGGGTAGATCGAAAAAAGAGTGGGAATTTCTGTATTGGGCTGAGGCTTAAAGAGAGAGTCTGATTTTCAAGGATTCAGATTCAAGATGAAATTCAAGGTATTCAAAGATTCAAAAAAGAGAAGACATTCAAGAATTCAAAGATTCTAATGTCCCATCTCTATTATTATCATGATAACTTTTTAAAAACCTAGTAACATTTTTTGTGATGTGCTATTATATGCGGATGTCACAACTTTCATCTATAAACAATTCAGATATGGGCAAACCCCCCACTTCGGTGATTACAGAGTAATGACTTAAAACTCAAGTAACTACCATCTCCCGGCAGCCATCCTGGGGTAAATGAACAAAATAAACTGGAATATTTAAACCTTCTAGGTTTCAAATTAGCTGCAGTGCAAGTTCAAATTAGCTCAAAAGAAAAACTACAGTGGGATTCTCACATCACTGATGTAATGAAAGTGCTCTCGAAAGCCATCTGTGTGTTGAGAACACTTGAGTGAGTTGTCATTCTGCAGGAATATCTGCTATCCTGCTATTATGCCCTTTTTCCACACTCATCTAGAACATGGATTGGATTTGCATAGGTGCAATGCAGCAGCAAATTGTGCAGAAGAGGGCCCTCCGTTTACTCATGGGCTGCGCTACAGAGCACACCATAGACGATTTTTCATTGAATTACGTATACCAACTACAAACAGTTTGTATTTATACAAAAGTTTATGCTTTGCAAAAGGGAACTTGGCAGCCTTCACCCATAAGATTAAATGTGCATTTTCTTATAACACTAGGCTCAAAAATGACTTGGAAGTACCTCATTTTGGATTGAACTTAAATCTGTGAATGGATATGTCTCACACTCAATTATAGGCAGTTTAATCAACTATCTCAAAAGGCCTTCTATTCTTGGAAGGAATTTTTTTGACTCTGATGTGTTTCAGATCTTTTATTTTAATCCTTGTAACCTGTGACTATGACTACTGCACCATTTGCATTCAATACCAATAAATTATCATTGTTATTATTAATGCAGGTTTTTGTCAAGATATGGAGAGAAGAGGGACCTCGTACTCTTTATAGAGGATACACTCCGACCATCCTTGGCATCATTCCCTACGCCGGCACCAGTTTCGCCACATACGGCACCTTGAAGAAAGCTTATATGGGTAAGGGGGCACACTCATGAGTCATCACAACATATTTGTGGATCAATTTTTTTTCAGTACTGTGGACAGAGTTTCATCTTTTTTTTATTTTGAACTTTGGTGGCTGCACTTTGTCATAAATGAGAAGATGTTTGAGAGTGGGAGAATGCATATGGAAGAATAGTTATAGAACATTCAAAGGGGGGAAAAGGAGACCATTTGTTACTATTGATTTGCCTGCAAAGAGTTCCTCAACAAAGGATGATGGTCAGTCCACAATATTATTTACCTCTACTGCATTAATTATGGGAGTTATAATATAATGATTCAAGTGCATTGAATTGTGTTTCTGTGAATATATGACAATTAATACATTTTTAGCTGTAACTGTCTTCCCTAAATCTATGACACTTGTTCCATTGTTTCTCAGAATATACTACCGTACTTATGCATTTCATGGAATGTGATATTATATATGCATATTGTTTGAATAGTAATTAATATATTGTCACCCTTTTCCACATTTTATTATTCAGAATACAGGGGATCCCCTGACAGGAATCCAAATGCATTTGAGCGTTTGATATTTGGAGCTGTAGCTGGGCTCCTTGGCCAATCGACATCTTATCCTTTGGATATTGTCAGGAGAAGGATGCAGACATCAGTGATCACTGGAGAAAGATACAAAACTATCATTGGTTCTCTGATTAAGATCTACAGGTGAGTGAAATTTTCACTATACTCATCCATTACTCAGAAGTGGAGGATGGCAATTCTCCCTCCCCATCCCCCCCTGCTGATTCTCAACTGTGTTGTACGTTGCACGTTTGTCCATCTCCTCATCGCCATTATTCTCTCCTCCATTATGATTTCATTTATGCATTTAATCCCATTTTATTTATGATATCCAACCTTACTTCTTTTTACTTGGAAAAGAAAAGAATTTTGTAAAATATGGTTTCACTTCGTTACGCCACGATGTTTTGTGTTAAATAGGAAAGAAAATTGTTTTACAGCTGTGCATGTCATCTGTAAGGTGTTCTTTGGGGATTACTAAGTTTAGGATCCATATCAAAATGATCAAATGCTGAATGAAATTTGCCACAAACGGGAAATGGGAAGGCAGCACAAAAAAAATAAGCAGGAGCCAAACCCACCTTATGTGGGAATTCGGTGAATTAAACCTTTTGCGTTACAATGCATTTTATCACCAGCAACATTCATTGGAAATCACATATCTGATGACTGCCCTCCACATTTGCCAGACTGATGATTATTGCAATATTCAAAAAGGTGAAAAGTACCTGTTGGCAGGTAATGTCTTTGCCTGTTAATTGGCTTTACCCACCATCTTCATCTTTGTCTCTCTCGGTAGCTAACAATCTCCCTATTTCCAAATACAGGAGAGAAATATTCTTAGCACTTCAATATTCATTTCAAAATTAAAGTTATTTTTGCTTAAGTAAATTCCAATGAAATTATTCCCGTTTTGCTGAAAGCAAAACAATGGAAAATAGCATTGTCATTGGTCAACTTAGAAAATGAATGAGGTAATCTAATAATGAGGTTAGACATAAGCCATTGTGAGCGATATAAGATTTGGGGCTTAAGTTACATCCTTATGTTTTATTCTAATGCTCTATTTGAACGGACCTTAATTATTATCTTTGGCTATCAGTACACCTTATTATCCTTTTCTGTCCTCCACCAATGAAGATTTGTAATAATACTTCTCCCTTGATATAGTGCCATGACAATTTTTATGGATTTTCACATTCTTCTCAGCAATGGTATGCATCTCAATCCTGCAGTGTGTCCAGAAATGTCTCCTCTGCATGGTGTGTAAATTATGTAATGAGACTTTTTTTTCAATTTTTTATTCGAGTAGAATTACAATTCAATAAATCACCTCCCTCAAAATAACTCCCTTGGGAAGCCGCACAGTATTAAAGGTGGTTCTTCCAATCCTCCTTAACAGAGCACCAAACTTGCATATTGGAATAGCCCGCAAGTTGGTCGGTCACAGCCATTTGAATGTTTTTTTGAGTTTTTTGAGCCCAAAATGATGTCCGTTGAGGTGATTTTTTTCAATCTCTAGAAGAGGAAAAAGTCATGAGGACTCAAGTCAAGGGTGAATAAGGTGATCTGCTGTGGTGATCATTTCCATTAGAAATCCTGTATAGAGAGAGAAAGCACCTCTCTCTCCTCCTCATTTCCTTTGGATGCCATGCAAAAGGTTTTTTTTGGAACCATTTTTCTGATCATTCTGTGATTGTCAACCCCGATGATCTAAACATGTCAGAAATTAGAGATTCCCATCTACATTTTAATCGGATCCCGAGGATGAAAGCCTTCCACTGCACGGTTTTCTTTAGTCGAATCTCTTCCTTCTGAAAATGCCTTAATCCACCAAAAAACCCGGGCCCTTGACAAAACAGTGTCTCCGTGGGCCTGCTGAAGTTTTGTAAGAGTTTCCGTTGCATTCTCTACCCAAGACTGAAGCAAAACCATATAGCACAGCATAGCTCAAAATTAATGTCACTCATTTTTAGAACAAACTAGAAAAAACTTTCACCAAAAAAATCACTATGGACAACCAAATGACTCTCATAAGTTGAAATTCATTCTGAAGATGTATCATTGCATGTTAACCTACTGCTCCTCCTCTTCCAATTCCCAGGTCCCCCAGTGTTGCCAAATCAAATGCTACTTTGCCAATCTCATTACTCAATTCGCACACCATGTATAAGCTGGGGCTTTATCAATTCGAATGCATGTCCCATGACCATTTTTTACTTTGGTGCGATCAGGAAAATAAATCTCCTCTGATTTTGTCATTTTCTCTCTCTCCCGCCCACACCATGCAGGAAGGAAGGTTTCAAGAGCGGCCTCTTCAAAGGACTGAGTATGAACTGGGTCAAAGGTCCAGTGGCTGTGGGCATAAGCTTCTCCACCTTTGACATGGCCAAGAGGTTCTTTGAAAGTGCCTTATCATGATGAATTACTTTTGGACTGTTGACCAAAATTTTCTGCCATGACTGTATTGTATCTCTACTAGATACCCTAAATTTCTTCTGAGAGTTTTTTCCTTTTTGTTATTTTCTTGCATAAGTGTGGTGGCTAGTACATGAAGATTTTCAAGGCAAGATGCTAAATTATGTATGATTATTGGCTGTTCACTAACATGATCTTAGTTTTGCAAAAATCTATAATATTTTTTGAAAAGTAAATGGTTTAAAGATTGAACATTTTCAGGAAGCGTTTGAAAGCTTTTCATTAGTTCTTGCTGTCGGAACCTATATTTTTCAATGTTAAATTACCTGTAGTTTTCTCTTACATAATATTTTACTTAATTGACAAGTGAATCAAAAAGTCTCAATGCCTTTTATTTAGGTGAGCACTTTGCTTCTATTTATATATATATGAATGAGAGGATAGAATGAATACCTGGCAGTTCCTACTTTTTTATATCCTCTTATCATTATATAATTCTTCAATATCAAGGCCTCTCAACTGTCTCTCATATCATATTTATGAATGTTGTACCCTAACAGAAGACCACAGTGGTGTGTTTTGGTAGGCTGTTTTCAATTTTCAGTGAAATTTTACCTAGTAGTGAGCTGTATTGTTCCTGCATCTTGACTCAGAAATAAATCTTATGTATATTGTGCTGAAATATGCTGTATATGTATACGCATTTGCCACTAGGAGTGTCACAATTTGATACAACACACTTATTGTTAAAATTAATATACTTTAGGTAAACATTGATATTTAATGTTTTGCAACACACAATTCACATTCATTTTCACAATGGTACTTGGTAAATAGGTACTTGTTTGATTTTTCTCTATATCAACATCAAAAGCTATTTTAATTTTGTACAGGCATAATCTATTATAGGTTCAACTCATGTTTTAGCCAAGGTAAAAGCTAACCCCTGTAAAATTTGATCCCTTTATTGATATCAAAATTTCATAAGATTTTTTAAGCATTATGTAACAAGTTTTTTATTGTCAGAGCACCAAAAAATTATTCAACTTCTAAACTAATTATCTATATTTTAGAATAACAAATGAATATTATATATCATGATTTACTTCAAAACTTAATTTTTTATTTCCTTGAAATGATAAAAACACTGTACTTTTCCACAAAAAAATTGGAATGGAAGAGTACAGTGTTTATATCATTCCAAGGAAATACCTAATTCTTTAGTTAGTAAGGGTGATTGGGCAGAATTAATCTATATGTAAGTAAATGGCCAATTTCATGAAATGAACCTCACAAATATCAAGATATTTTCATTTTGAAAATACCATAATAGCTCTTAGTCTATACCAAAGAAAACCTCCATACATTTTGTTTTAATATCATAAAAATGAGTCATCATTATGAACCTTATTTCAATTTGATAATAAAAAAATATTCTTGCCCTTACCCATCAAATATATTTAAGATATGATTTTCAATAATATTTCTTTTTTATGAATTTATAAAAAATGAATTTACAAATTATACTTTTACCGAAAAAGTACTTATACTCAAATCTTTTTTAGTAGTTAAGGGTCACAGTAGGCATTAATTACATCAATTGCAATTGGCTATTAGCCTTGATATTGTCAATTACTGCTTTTAGGATTATTAGTGGCAGTTGGTTTAGGAAACCATGAAAGCGAGTGGATCACTTCACGTATGGCATTCCCTGGATGGAAATGACAAACGTTTTGATCACTCTGGAGTGTAACCACGGAACAGTGGGAAGAATAACATTTTTTAACTTTATAATCTTTGCATTTAATTATTCAGTTACTTTTGTTCACTCTTTCCAGAGATCTTAAAAAGGAAAACCACAAAGTTAATCAGGTATAGTGAATGAAATTCTTGTAGCATATGCTCCAACTTTAAAGATTTCCATGAAAAATATTGCAAGTGTGGCCTACCTTCCCACTCTTTTTGCAGGCCATAATTTGTTTCCCATTGAGAAGGAAAAAATTACTTATCTCCTTTTTTAGTTTGCCCATATTCATGACGATTGCATATACTGGATGACTGACTACAATTTCTGAAGCATTGACTTTCCAAAAGTTTTGTACTTGCATATGTCTTTTAAAACACAACACATGAAAAAATCTCGAGTGTGACGTATAGGAATAATCCTTTTGGTTGTTTGCTAACATATAATATGTTGTTGCATTTTGTTACTGGTACATAAAAAATTTCCTTTCAAATGGGTAATTACTTGAGTGCAATGAGCATTTCAATAAAGGATTAAATAAATAATTATGTTAATATCAGCAGGTTATTTACTAACCACATATTATGACATTGACTCTGATATATTGCTGTAGCTGCAAGGAAAATCTGATGATCTAAAATTTGGTTGGGCTACAATTCATACGTATCAGACTCCAGAGGTGCATATCACCTTCCTCCGGAAAATTATATCTGGATCACATGACAATAATTAAATGTTATATACATTTTGCTTACTTTTGGTGAGGAATCAATCAGAAGCTAAGCTTTATAGCTCTTACTTGCCAAAAGTATATGACTGGGTAACATGTTTATCATACTCATTGTGTAGTCAGAGAATTTACAAAGAATTTATTCTATGTAAATACTGTAAATATTGTAGTACTATAATTTTTAAATCAGTTGAGACAACTGTATCTTCTTGAGACTTTATACAAAATTTTTTAATGTAAACCAAACATTGTACATAGTTGTGAAATACATGTTTTAGAGAATGCAATTTCTGTTATTTTGCCTCCATATGGTAAGATGCGCATTATTAAATTATATACATATATATCTATGTATATGCACTAGGAAAATCTTGGTGGCCAAGAAAGTGCATTTCACATATAAATAAATAAACATATAGTTGAGAACAGAGACACACACCAACCCCCTACAATACCTCCACTTCAGTAGTTCTCATCCACAACACACCAAATGCTCTATTCCCCTCTCCCTCTCCATCCGTGGCCACCGCATCTGCAACGACTCCTCTTCCCTACACAATTACATCGACAATCTCCGTGTTTCCCTTAGAAACCGTGGCTATCCCGAAAGACTCCTCAACAAAAAAATCATCCCTCCTACCGAGCACTACACACCACGCCTCCGCACGAACACAACCGAAGGTCCAAACTTCTGCACCTCTTACTTCCCTGGGGCCCATAAAATCTGACACGCCATTCAAGAACTCTTCCCGATTCTGAAACCAATGACTCGACAGCACACCTTTTCCCTAAATGCCCCACTGTCATTTTTAAACGCCCCCAAAACCTGCGCAATGTATTCAAATCCTCTAGACCACTGTCTCAGACCTCCAGTGTCCCTTCACCTCAATTCTCACCCTGTAATCGCGCACAATGCAAATGCTGCCCCCTTCTTGGACCCACGGCACCAAAACTCCAAAACATCCCCACCAAAGCCACACCTTAGGCACCTTGACCACCAAAAATATTATTTACTGCCTCCTGCATATCACAACACGTCATATACCATCTAAAGTGCAATTTCTGCAAGGCGTATTACATCGGTCAATGCACCACACCACTCAACATTAGAATGAACAATCACAGGGCATCCTGCCACCCCGCC
>WURS02446173.1:0-14525 GCA_011762765.2 Rhinocypha anisoptera
CCACCCCGCCCCAACACAACAACACCCCCCCCCCCCCCCCCCCCCCCCCCTCTCCCCCCTCCTCCCCCCCCCCCCCCCCCCCCCACCCACCAACTCCACCCCCTACACTTAGCTCCACTATTTTTCATTCAGGTATCCTAGGAAACTGTTTCCACCAGCAAATAAGGAGTCTTCTTTGGGACAAAAATGATTCAAAAGTCGCAAAATCGATTTAGCAAAATTCGCACTTTATACAGCATCATACGGCTTAGAAATCTAAATGTTGTCAAGTAGAGACATCAGAAAAATCCAGGCTAATTATATCAAATTCTTATGGACAATGACATAGAAGAGAAAGCTCGACAGAACGAAGATATAAGAAAATTCTGGCTGTAAATTATCACTGATTGAAAAAGTCCACAGATCTTGGATGGTTTGGGCATGTCATGAGGATGGAGCAAGATGAACAGCAAAGATGTGGCTAGAAAAGGAAATAGCAGGAAAGAGGGATAGGCCAAGGAAGAAGTACACATACCAAATAAAACAAGACATCTGATCCAGAGGGAGGGGTACAAGGGGAAGAAGTACAATGTAAAAAAATTAATGAAACAGGAGCAGATTAAAGAGGTTGACACACCTGGAGTTCCTACCTGATAGTGACAATGAAAAATCCATATTTTTAAGCTTAGAAATGAAGAAATCATAGTGAATTACAGTCACTTAATTATTTGTGGCCCAATCTATATAGGATGTTCTGACCACATTCAATTAGTAAGAGATATTAATAGATGCCCAGATTAACCCATTTTCCCTCAGTATTAATAGAGGGGTGCTATACTGAATGTAATACTAAATTACATGCATGTCATATTGTAGTTACCATAATTTTGGGATATTCATGTTTATCAAAGCTAGAAGTCAAATTATGGGCCCTTGTAGATTTTTTTATAGTATTTGAATTTCTTTTTAACTTAATTTAAATTTAATAAATTATGTCAATTAGAAGATATTCATACTATTAGGTATTTTAGAGAATATGTAAATTGACATGAAAATACAACCAAACATGCACTCTGACTAAAAGCTTTATTCAATCAAATTGAATATGAATTGTTGAATCGATTGTATGATGTAAAAAGATGTCAGTTACTATAGTATCAAAAAATATGGTTAACACTAATTTTTTTCATTGTAAAATTGTAAAAATTTTCAGGATTTGGTGAAGAAAATGAAATTCAATGTGGCTTCAGCAATTTCACACACTTCCGAGTTGTAGGTGGAACTGATGCCCAACTGGGTAAGTGATTCAAACTAATCATATAACATACATGATAAGTATGAAGAACAAAATGAGTACTGATAGCTTAGCATCCTAAGCAAATTTAGCAACATAAAGCGAATTTTAATCTAAGCTGTACTTATATTTCCTGGAATAATTCTTATTTCAATGTCAGTTATGATAATAAAGGCAAATTATCGATATTACTCAACTTGGCATTCCTGTACTACATTTAAAATTTGGTGTCTTGACATTATTGAGAGAACAATATCCAATATTCTTTTGTACAGAGCATTATAATGCCATTTCCATAACAATTTCTCATAAATTAAATGTTAATACACCTTCCAACCATGCACTGGAACAGCTGATACCTAATATCAGTCACTTATCAATGGAAAATAATTAAAAATACATCTTGACAATGTTGAACAGTAAATATTAAATTGACTAAAACTGTTCCAATAAGACTGCCATTCTGTTTTACATGTATATCACTGTTGTCAGATTATTGAAGTATAATTATTGTCTAATACAATTGCTTGTCATTATATGATAACAAAGATCTAAAATATAATTTTGGCTTGGATGCTAATTGCTTAGTATTCATTTAACTTGAAGAACTATATGAACCCATACATTACTATAGCAGATGTAGACATTTTAAAATAAAATAAATTTAAACTAAATTATTTCACTATATTTATCAAGTGAACATTTCTCAAACAATATTATAATGTGAGATCAAGATTTGCAAGTTATAGATTGGCATGCCAACATGACCCACTATCTTAATGACTTCATACAACACTGATTTGTTCTTGGACAAATGATCCTAGGGGAAGTGGCTACAAAGCCTGTGTAGGCGGCCACACATGTTGTGTAGCCACTTCTTCTAGGGGATACTTGTGCAACTATACTGTAATTTTCCTTAAGTAATCATTCAATGAAGAGATGAATGTTAGTTAGTTTTAATTTGAATTCCATCTCCACGATAAATGGATTTAAAGTCCATTTATTCACGTTTTGCCTACCTTTTTTTTGTGCAGTGCATAATTTCATTTGCATGGACCACTCCTATGGCAGTTTACGAAAACACGGCATCCACTTAAGCCTCAGCGCACATGATCATCTGCTTCATGAATTAATCCATATCTAATAGTCGTGAATTTGTCAAACCGAGAATCTTGTCAATCTTCACGACTAAAATAAAAATAGAAAAAATTATTTTTACCCAAAGATCAAGCTATCGTATAAAATTCTTAAGATAGATTGAAAAGTAACTAATTAGTTGAATTTACTTTTATTCATCCAATATTACAATGCCATCATTTCTCCGATGTCTAATTGCGAAATTTTCAATTATGAATTCAACAAGGGATGACAACTCTAAAATGATGATTTGCGATCACGAGTTTGCAAACTATCACATTTCAGCTTCGCAGTATATATCGTCAAAACTTGAGAAATAGCGTGTTAATCTTCTCTTATATAATAATTTTCACAACTGATAAAAAATTAACGGGAGCTGCTTGATTGTTTCATTATAATTTTTTCAATACTTCATCAATATGCGATCAACGTGATAACGTGCGACGCCGGGGGCAAACAACTGAAACTATTACCTGCATGCAACGTTTTTTCTAATGATAAACAGGATAAACAGCATCCACTAATAAATTCTGGTAGTAAATAACCTACAATTTTGAAGATATTCCATTACGGATTACACTAAGAAAAGTATTGTGACATTAGAAAAAACTGACGTATTACTTCGCTAAGCGTGAAACAACAATATTTCACATGTCTTTCGATGGATCATTCATACATGCTTTAACAAACTAAAATAAAAATGGCAAAAGCTTATGAGAGAATGAAAAAACATGGACTATGAGAGCGAAATTAAGTTTTATCCAGTACAGTAATTCTGTATCCCGCCATTACTACATGTTACTACGCGCCGTGTAACTCACTTTTGGCGGCGAATATAAAAATTTAAAATCTTGCCGTAGGACCACAGAATAATTTCATACGGTACATGCATGTTAAAAACGTTCTCTAATACTAGAGCAAGATTTTTTATGATGTCACGTTACGGCTTATCTTGATCTAAGTACAAATGTATCTATGTAACTAGCTATGTACAAGTATCTTTCACCTCTCTTTCGTGGCAATGAAAGAATTTATTATGATAACATGATCGCCTCCGTACGTTATCCTTCATTAAAATTAAGCCTTAAAGATCTAAGTTTAACATTTTAAGAGATTTAAACTCTTTTTCTTTATATATTTCTAAAATTATTTTTAACTACGACTTTCAAATTTGTAGTAAATTATTGGGAATATCATTAAAAAAATGCATACGACACCTTCCTCAAAACAAGTTTGCACAGACATAGGTCACGATTTATGTTAGCTTGTGTAATTACGGAATAAATTAATATAGAATTGACAAGTAGTTTCCATTTCCAAGAAATTTCATTTGTGGATCCCAGAATTCAAATACTGATAATTCTGAATTCCAAAGTTGAAATAGGTATAATTTAATAACAGAGTTATAATTTGAAGTAATATGATATTTCAGGAGCATGGCCATGGCTAGCAGTGCTTGGATATAGGAATCTGAAAGACCCAAATGCTGGTCCGAGATTTCTCTGTGGAGGAGCACTCATTACTTCAAGGCATATTTTAACAGCAGGCCATTGTGTTCACCGCAGAAAAGACTTGTGAGTAATATTGGCTTAATGGTTAATGATTTATAATTTCACTATGAATGAATTACTGAGATGCTTTATGTGAGATTCTATCCCAAAAGAAATAGATTTGGAATTCCATTACATTCTAAAGTAACAACTCATTAACATTTAGGATCATTCCTTAGCTCTTGACCCTTTTGCGCCAGAGCCCTAATATGGTACATAGTCCCTACAAACGAGTGTGTGACAAAATAAACAAAAAATAATCAAAAAATGACTACCACTAGACAGGAAAGGATGGAGGCCTGCAGTCAACCAATCTTCAGATTGATGTACTGATGATGATGAACCAAAAAAAAAGGTTGTTCGCACTGGGGGGATGATTCTGAATGCCTGATATATAGGTCGTTCAGCATGAAAGGGTTAAACTCCACATCTTCTCAAGTGACTCTCAGAAGTTTACATGTTTGAGAAGCCAACCTAGTTCTTTGACTATTCTCTGAGGATAATTAATAGTAAAATTAAATTTATGAGAGGGAACTCCCATTTAAACATCTAAAGAAATGGAAAATAATATAACTAGGTTATGGTCCATTGTAGTTCTTACATACAGTTGATGATGTAGTGCTAATCACATTAGTTTTATTTTCCAGGTACTTTGTTCGCCTTGGAGAGCACGACGTTGTGTCTGACAATGATGGTGCTTCTCCAATTGATGTAAACATTATTGAGAAGACAATGCACCCTGAATATAATCCAACCTCATATCAGAATGATATTGCCATTCTTACACTGCAGTATCCAGTGAAGTCAACTAGTAAGTACACATCCTCACACATAAAATAATGGTATTATGACACAATAATACTGCTGTTATAAATTATTATTATTAATTTATTTTCCATGTGCTTCTATGAAAATGAGGGAACTCGTTTCTGATTAAAACAAGGCTTTAATTTATGTAATATTAACTGCAGATGGCTTAAGTTATCAACCTCCTCTAATTTATACTCTTCCTACGTTCAAATTTAACTTTGGTCTTCTCTTGACTGAATAACCTTTCTTTTCTTGTTATATTCTTTCTGTAAGCCTCACATTAAACTTGTAATCTATTCTATAACCTGACTACCTATAACTTGGTCATCTGTACATCAGTCTGAAATAATTACCTATCCACCAACTTCACCCCTACCCTTTCCATATCTCTTATTGTTTCCTCTGTATATATCTATATTCAAAGACATTCCTTATTTAGTATCGGAACTTGTGGTGTCTTATTATTTATGCTCCTTATAGGATACAATTTATCAAGTATTACAATGGTAAAATCCTACTGTTATAACAATTTTTCTATTTCATTTATAGTGACAATCCATCCAATCTGCTTGCCTGATACTCCAGAACTGCGCTCCATGACTTTTGTAAGAAATTACCCTTTTGTGGCTGGATGGGGTGCAATAAGATTCAGTAAGTTATATAGGTTGTGATATTACGTAACAGATATTCTCTCATACACATGCTTGCAATATTTTGCCGAGCGATAAATATCAAATTTCTCATTTTCTAACTTCATACTCAACAAATATTTCACATATTTTTCCACCAATTGTTTTATTTCTATCATTAAAAAATTTATACAATTTGTGTAAACATTCATATTCCCAGTGCTCCTCAATGAAATGTGGATGCTTGTTCCAGGATATTAATTGAAAGCTATGTGCATATGCCTTTCAGATGAACAATTAAATATTCTTGTATTTTAATAAACATATAAAAACTATAATATAACATTCCATAAGGAGGCCATCACTTGCTGTATATTTCCACAAACTTTACAACAGAGCATAACCAGTCTCAATGATCATCATCTTGTCCAGATGACAATGGTCGTTGAAACAGGTCATGCTGTTTTAAAGTTTGTGTAAATATACCAAATATTGAAGTTAAAATTGTTTAAGCAAAATATATAGCTCCTAGAGATATCAAGTCCCCTTTCCATCACAGGTATATAAGATATTAATTAACCATTATCATTATGAATAAACACTTGGTACTTCCACATAACTACCTGTTATTAATGGATTGTTCCCAAAAATTTATGCCTGGATTTATCACTATCCAATACAGATGGCCCTTCAAGTTCAAGCTTAAAAGAACTCCAATTGCCAGTGGTGGAGCCAGCCAGGTGCAAAAATGCATATTCAAACTTCAAGTGAGTGTTACTAAATTTAAAGTAATTTTATTTAATGGTATTTAATTTTGTATCTATACGAAATTCACATGACTTTATTTTCACATTTACCTTTCTACTTGCCTTCTCACATATTATAATTTTTTTAAATATTTTTCCTATTACCCAATTTATATATCTCACATATTCATAAGCTGTGGAAGCCACTATTAGTCATAATTTTTGACAAATATATACTTGTAAGAGTAGAAGCAAAACGTGACCATCTCTCTTCCTGTGAGCACTATTAATGTTGACTGGTAACCCACTAGATGATGGTACATTAAAAAGTTGCTTCACTGAATCATGAAAGTAATAATTGCATGTGTTACAACCTGAATTCAAGAAGAATGCATTAATAGAAACAAAAATAGTGTTTCATCAACTTTCACACAAGGCACACTTAGCACTACATGACTTAACTGAAAATCTCAAGTATTCTTATAATGGTACTCCACAGGTTCCCTAATTGATGAAATCAGACTCGTGGAGGTATCCTTTTTAGGACCAATTCTTAGAAAAATTTTTCTTTACCCTAACAGGACATCTGTAATTGATGACAAGGTTTTGTGTGCAGGATTTGCAAGGGGAGGAAAGGATGCATGCCAGGTAAGTGGAACTTCACATTATCCAGTATAATTAGAAAATTTACCTAAGAAGAGAGTTACCTAAACATATGCTTTCCCCAAATTATGTAACAAACAATAACTTAAAAAGAATATGACACCTTATGAGGTACATGATTTACATATGTTGTTTTCAGGTCTTACATCAGAAGTGGCTGGAAAACTACCTTGCATATTTTTAAAAATAGAGGAAAATCAATCAAGAACTTGTTTAACACTTTTTTATCTACAATGTTCCCTTGACAATCCATATCAAGAGCCTCCAAAATAAGCAATGTAGTATATTGTTTAGGATCTGTTGGTTATTTCAGAAGAATCGAAACATTCACATCCTTCTACTGTGCAGCCAAAAATGTATCATGAAGCTTCTTGCATTTTCATACATTGTTGTCATAAAATTCATTTAAAATGTTCATGGCAGGAAAATGGCTGCTTCAAATTCTATAATTTGATACTACCATATATAAATCAATGAAAAAATATTATTCAATTTTCTAATTCTACATATGCTAAAAGAATGGATGTTTTACTCATTTCTTTATTTTCCACAGGGAGATTCCGGGGGCCCTCTCATGTGGCCTAGGGGAGACCAATATTATGTGATAGGGGTGGTCTCCTATGGCTTCCGCTGTGCTGAACCAGGTTACCCAGGAGTCTACTCTAGGGTGACAGCATTCCTTGATTGGATTGAATCAGTTATTTACAACTGATTTATCAATTTTTTTAAAATTCATGACAAATCCTTTCTGTGAAGGGAACTAATTTTGCCTACTTTTAATAAGCGATAACATAAGTCATGCACAAAAAGTGTAAAATAAAAATAATTTATGCCTTTTGTTGAATGAACTACTAAACTTGTATTTGTGTTATGACTGTCAAAGAGAAAATCAGTGGCTGCAAGGGATCATCGTATTGAACGATTTGTACAATATACTGAAACAAAAATGGATGTACTATATGTAACACTATACTACAATGAGTTCTCTCTCTACAACTGTATTTGTAAATTATATTTTGTATTTAAAATTATTTATTAAATACATGGCATGGAAGTGCCTTTTGTTTACACAAAATATTTGAACAAGGAACTGTTAAAACAAGTACAGTGCAAATTTAGCATTATGTCAGTACCATTTTGGAATTACAACAAAGTAGTTGTACAGTAATATAAAGAAAAAACAAGTTAACATTTTCATTTATGACAGCAGTTCAAGTCATGAGTTATCTCTGCGGAAAAGGATCAATTTCACATCCTACAGGAATATGTAAACACCATATCAAATCGCATGGTTGTACACAAGTGTACATGATAGACTACAACCAATGCTACTTTTCTTTACAATGTTAATTATAACAAGATTACTAAGACTTGGTTGAAACATCAACACTGTGTACCTCTGAACAAATCACATAAATGGATATAATATGCTCTTGATTACACATGACTACGAAAAATACACATGGCCAAACAATGGGCCAGGGATAAGTTGGAAGCTAATGAGAGGATTAAATAATGTGTACAAAATAAAACATTTGGATACCACTTATTAAAATTCTATGCTAGGACAAAATATGCAGACTTTTTTGAACTTTAAATTAAGTAATCTCTCAAGAGTAGAAGAAAATGAACATACACTTTTTCCTCTCTCAAAACATATCAACTTAAAAATTTTCAGTATTAAAAAAAGTCACTTTTCAAACATCTTTACCAGCCCTTTGTAGCCAGTGACAAATAAATACTTCTATGGTATCAATTTTTTTCATGTACCATCACATTCTCATCTCCCAGAGTCATATCAGGAGTGACCTGTCAATCAAGCTTCACAATCATTCATTAAAATGCTATCAGTCAGGAACCATGGCCTCTCCCCTCTCATATTCAATTCCAGCTGTCATTTGCATCAGCAGTTGCCTGATTCATGTATTGGTCCAGTTCCTTGTCGAGATGAGACCGCGTGCTCGCCATGTACTCATCCAATTGGTGGTCCAGCTCCTCCCTTGTTAATTGGTTGGTATTTGCACCCCTCCCCCTGCTGCGGCCTCCTCTAGCACCCCTGCGCATCCCCCTTGGACCTCCCCTCTGCGCTCCTCTGGCTGCAACACCACGCCTCGATCTGTAAAATCCAAAGGAGTGGTCAACACCTCCAACAAACTCAATTACAGCACATAGACATTTTTGCCAAGGTATTTCAGGATCTAAAGAAAATTTTGGCACTCCCACCTTACAAGGTGCATGATAGCATGCATGGGGCTGTGCATGATCTTGTCAAAAATGATATACGCACGCATGATGAAGTGAGGTGATGAAAATCGACCTTACATAGTGCATGACGTCCGTGCATGCTAAAGTGAAAGGATTCTGTATGCGTGCCAACACTTAAAAACTTATTATTTTCCACCTCAAGATTTCTGGCCAATTGTCACTCAGGGCTTGGTTAAATAAGTGCATGAACAACATTTTTATAATCCCTCTACTTTAATACGTTTCTTAACTGTCTGTTTGTCACAGTAGTGTGCTCTAAATAGTGACAATATTATTTTTTAGCTTTGAAACTAAAAGCTTCCTATTTCATATAACAGACATGGCAGATGTGAGCTAATCATGTAAGCAGTCATACATGTATGCCGAGAAAAAATTTAGAACAGGTTCTAATTTTTCTATGCATGATCCCACCATTCTGGGAGATATCATTTCCGATGATATCATGAACAATATCATCAGAATCATGCAGGGGATCATTCATGATATCAGGAACCATGTAAGGTGGTATTAAGAAATGACTTTTCTTTCCCAGCAGTGCCCAGACGTTCTTCCACGGACCCCCCCATATATATAGCACACAATATCCACGATACTCTTCTTCCATAAATAATCAACCTTGAGAGTGGAGAACACCATTGTCATAAGCTAGAATGACATATCTAGTCAAGGTAAAACTTAAACCAAAATTACCTCTTGAAAGTCTTTTCTCAAGTCATTACTAATGCATGAAACCTGATCAAGTATTATTCAATGGTTCCTACTGTACTTCACATGATCCATCCATACAAAAATTCCACAATACTAAAAGAAATAAATCTGTGCAAAAGTTTACCTATGGCTTTATAGAAGAGAATCAACTCAAGAGAAGAGAATCATTTCATTAACTCAAAATGAGTTAAACCAAACACTTATGATGTATGTGGAGTTAGCATATTCCGCAATTATATCTTTTGGTATACAAAATAAGATTCCTAAATACATCCAGTGTTATTGTTAATTTTACATCATGCTATCAGTCATAGCAAAATCAATGGAGCAATAAAGTTTTATTCATGTAACAGTCTATCTCTTGAAGAACTAAATAATCAACTGAATATTTTAAAATTTTGTTGAAGTTACAGCGAAAATTAAATAACAATTTCCAACAAATGCATTCACAAAAGAACCTAAAGTTACAGAGCCAGAGTATTTGAAAGAAAAAAAGAACCCACATTAAGGAATTACTAGACTTCATAAGATGAATGATACATTCTGGTGACCAAAGAAATTAAGCAGAGGAAAGTATCTCCAATAAAACAATAATCTAGTTCTACTTAACTATTTTACCTTCATCACTATACTCCACATAATATGGTAAATATAAAATAGTTAATTTTAACTACCTTTATAGGATTATTAGCCATAAATGTGTAATTAACATACCTGAAAGATGAACCTCTCCAAGAAGCTCGACCCCTGCCAGCAGAAAACCGAGCAGGGCTAGTAATAGCCACCCGCAAAGCACCTGTTCCTCTTCGAGCTCCTGGTGAAATAAACAATGCTTAGTAGTTACAGTAGAAATTATGAAAAAAGAATAAAAAATTTGGTGAAATTAAATTATATGCTAATACAATTGATTTAGACAAAATAAAAGTCAATGGCAAAAGTAAAAAACCTTATTAAAAAAGGTGAAAAAGAAGGCTCTCTGCAGAATCCAATAGGAAAAAAAATCATATTCCCGAATCAACTGTACACAACTAATTTACTCCATTACAATCCAGTCAAAGCAGTTCATATGAGATGAATACAAATGCCGCCTACACACTATATCATACACAAAAATTTACATAGACAAAAGAAACATTTTGACAATAAACCTTAATGATAATTTATCACTTTATCATTAATGATGACTAAATTCCATACAGTTATGCCAGAAAGGATAGAATTCTTAAAAAAAAAAGTTTATCCATATTAAGTAAACTCAAGGTTACAATGTGATTTCCAGGTCTAGAAGAAATTGATAGGTTAAGTGAATAAACTATATCATAGGTGTGACAATGCTGACCTAAAGCTCTCTTAACGAGAGAAATTCAGGCATCTGGAGAAATAATAGAAAGAATTATGGCATCTACTTCAGCCATTGTGAAAAGTGCAATATTAGTTTCAAATTACTTACCCCTATTAAAAGGCCGGCGAAAACCTTGTCTAGAAGTCTGTTGTGATGCTCCCATTCCACTGTCATTATTCCTATTTAGTGATGCCAAGCTCTGGGTCCGGTCTGAAAGATTGCTTATAATTAAATACTTGTCCTATCCTGTAAACAGCGATTACAATTGTACTTATTGCCTCACAGTTTTCATTCAGGTCTGATTGAAATTGAAATAGTCATGACATTCTAGTAGTGTATAAGTCAAGCAATGAGCTTTTCAGGTACTGGTTACAGACAGAATGACATAGAATATTGTACATTTTTCGAGTCTAATTTACGATATGGTTTCAGACGTAACATTGAAGTCAGACTTACAAGGAGTAAAGGAAGTAACTCTGCAGTTTCCACATGAAAACATTTCATGTGATACATCTTTAAGACCATGACAGTATATAAATGCCTGACTGAAACAAAGACAGCTAAGCATAATATTTGATCTAGGGGTGTTGCAAAGATCATTAAATAAAATAACCTAGGGCACTGCTTTACTTTTGGCTCTCAAGTTGGCTCATCTCTGCATTTACCCTCCCTGTCCTATTATTCTTTCTCTCTTTACACATATTCTTAAGAATATCACATGGGGCTGTAGTAGAGTCTATTTCTACAACTTAGTTGCACGAAGAAATTTATAGTAAATTGATAATTTCTCGTGTAAATTGGCAAGAGATTAGAGTTTTTTTGTCATTACTACTATTGAATTACTATTATATTTGAGAAATCATAACATTCCCGATTTTATTCATTTTATCCATAAATGATCCAGCTTAATTAGTTAGTTAATTAATCAGATGCAATAAGTAAACATTATGCACAATAAAATGAGTTGTTGAGTTTTTATGACTAATTATTTGCTTTTTTAGTGTCAAGAATACATATTTTGGGTCCTTTATGTTTTCCTTGGTTGCTTATTTATAATAGACTGGTCGCATCTATTACTGTAGTGTGAGTAATTTCAAAAAGCATATTGAGTAGATGTAGAAGTAGGAAGCTATAACAATCAGTGTATTATAGTAAAAGGTATTCTAAGACCAGAGATCTCTGAAAATCAGTGTCTTTAATTCCCATCCTTCTAAGGGAAACCATGCCATGGGGTTAATACTACAAGGCTTTTAATAATAAGGCAATACATGCCTTTTATATCATGAGGAGTTTTTTGCTTTTTGTTTTTTTGCCCAATGTTCACATATGCCTGGTAATGGACGATGGCACTAAAAAGATTTAACAACGGCACTTATTTCTTAGCTAAAATTAATTAGTTGAGCTAAATAATTTAAAATAACATGAATTTCACCATATCATCGAAATACAGATATATTCCAGATCCCAAAATAGGTATTTTCATATGCACTCTTATGAAGAAGGGTTAAATTAAGATCCCCACTTCAGACCCACTTCCAAAAACACCTCTTGCACCAGCCAGGTCTTAAAAACCTTGGATGCCCCAGTTATTAACTAGAATAGAAAACATAGCCACCCCGGACAGGACTTACTGAGATTCCCACGACGGTTCAAGCTTCCCTGCGCTCCTCTCCCGCGAGCCATCCCTCTGGCTGCCAACCCCCTTGTGCCGGTCCTGGTCCTCAGCCCACGCCTTCCACGTCCACCGCTTGCCCCTCGCAGATTGCCCAGCGTCAGCCTATCTTTGACGCTGGGAGTGAACGGTTGCCCAAGCCTCTGGCGCACACTCCTCTACGTGAGTAAATGAAATAAAATCATCATTAGGCAAACCCGATGAAATTTTTCCATCTCTTCTTCCAGGATGGCACTATATTTCATTGGTGAAAACTGCAAGGGAATGAGATAATCCTCCTCTTCACAATACGAACAGCATTGAGAAAAGATTGAACACGAAATGGTATTATTGGTGACGCCATTAATTCATCCATGACCATCACCTTGCAATTATTTATTTTTACAAGGTGGAAGAGCAGGAGCCAAGATATAAACTGTAACATAATGCACTGTCTCTGAACCTGAGCAAATGTAAGAGCATTACCTTTTCTTACAGCAAAGATCCTATTAAGTTTCAAAACATATCAATGATGTGCCTCTTGGAAGAATATTCTCAATGAAAGATCTGGGTGTTATATTTACCCCAATTTAAACTTTGATGCACACACTGATATGGTGGTCAACAGAGCCCATAAGATGTTGGGGTTTTTCTCCATATTTACTAGGGATTTCAACAATGTCTTTCTATTAAGGGTTCTATTCTTCTCCCTGGTCTTGCCAACAATAGAATATGTATCTTTTGTCTGGTGTCCTTACTATGAGTGTCAGAAAAATAGATTAGAAAAGTATCTTAGGTCCTTTGCAAGAATGTGTGCAATTGCATGCATTTGGTGTTGATTTAACAATGGTTTCACATTGTGAGGTCTACACAGCAATGGACCTGAGAAAATCACAAAGTAGATGAATGCAATCTGTTATTTTATTCCTCTATAAAATTATTAACAACTTAATATATTCTCTAAACCTTTTAAGGCTAACACCTTTTAGAATCCCTAACTTCAATACGCATAATATGGATAGCTTTCTAAGGATTTTCTATAGGATTAATTACACGAACAAGTCCTATGGTAAGAATTGTTAGGGAGGCAAATATGGTCCCATTTGATTTAAAAAAATACAAGTCTATATACTGCCAAACAATAACCTTTCATAATTCCCTATTAAGTGTTTTTTTTAATGAAACAATCTTTTTCTCTCTTGCATGTACAAGTATAGTTTTATGATGTCTTTTCTGTGTATTTGATTGTAAGTGCCATCTATAAAAAAAATTCTGTAAAAAGGTTACTGCCCGTAAATAAATAAATAAAACCCTAGACATCATGTATGCATGTGTGTTTCTCTTTAGAAGAACCCGGCAATTTAAAAACTTTCAGAATAATTTGTTAGAATTTAAAAAAATGTGAGTAGCTAGAGGAAAGGATTTTTTTATAAACTGGCAGTAAAACAATAACAAAATGAATAACTTGTTTCAGACAACAAATTGGCATTTGAGAGGATTTCAGCTTAAGAGAGTGATTCTTGGAATGAAAATTGGTGACAATTTCACGTTATTCTTACAGCACTGTTTCAAACTCCTTTTTTAAATAACAGTGGCATTATCGATAAATGAGGTCGTGGTAGCCCAGTGGGTAGAGCGCTTGGCTACTGACCGGGGGACCTGGGTTCGAGACCAGGTGACGACCCTCCGGACACCTCCAGCTAAAACCAAGCTGGGTGATTTTTTGGGTACCACATCTTCATGGGAAACCA
>WURS02446184.1:0-14525 GCA_011762765.2 Rhinocypha anisoptera
TTCATAACCTCTGCTATCTCTCTCACTTTAATTCGGCGGTTGTCTAGCACCATTTGGTGAACTTTGGCGATGTTTTCTTCGGTAGTTGCAGTTTTAGGATGTCCCAAACGTCCATCATCTCCCATGTTCTTACGACCATGTTCAAATTCAGCTGCCCAAAATTTCACTGTGGTAAATGATGGTGCAGGGTCCCTATACGTAGAATCCAACTCATCTTTGATTTGCATAGGCATATTACCTTTCAAAAACAAATATTTAATAACAGCTCGATATTCGATTTAGTCCATTTTCACAAAAACACTTACATAACACTCAAATGACTGTTACATAACAACTGTGTGTCCAAAATGGCTGATACTTTGGTAACTGTCAACAGATGAACAACGAAATTCACTAGATTTTATTTAAGAGTGCTGCCATCTTCACGGTGGGGTCGGAAACTTTTCAGACCACCCTCGTATATCATGACTACAACCTGGTACTGGCTCCAAAGAATCTCCTTCAGATGTTTGACCATGAGATTTTGTCGGGCATCATCATCAATTGCTAAATACTCTTCTAGACTTGACATCTGTGGTGCACCTAAATGATTCAAATATTAAGCAAAATCTCTGGCTAATCCTAGTCCTTGTTATGCCTAAGTCTCTCCAACCTTCTATGGAAATATTGTCACTATTTTAAGTAAACACGCCACAACATAAAATAGATTATCAAAACATGACTATCATAGATAAAAATAGTACCTGTGCATTCACATCATTAGTAGTTGGAGTCAAGCCAGTTGTAGGCCAGCAATTGACTATTGTTTCTGTTGTGACAGATTTCCAGGCAGCATCCAATGCCCTTACAGCATGTAGTAGAGTCCAGTTGGGTTACTTCTCCTCAGTTTTTCTTATTTTGAAAAGTTGTCATCTAACCTATGGCAGGTTGCATTGTCGGTAATCAGCAGTACTTTCCTGTTTTTGCTACTCATTTTTCGATTATATCTACTCTGGCAGTGCTTTGTAAAATAGAGTCATTTCAACAAAGTTTAAATATCTCGGGAGCTATATTTGCTGATGATTTTTTCATTCACTCTGTGCCAGTCGTTCAATATGTTTATATCAACCTCTTCCTCCTCACCACACACCTTCAACGATTCAATATTGTATCTTTTCTTGAAATCGGCTATCCACCCAATAGATGCCTTAAAATTGTCTATGTTCATCTTCAATGCAATTTCTTTAGCTTTCTGTTGGAGGATTGGTCCATTCAAAGAAATATTTGCTTCACAACATGTGAAGAATAAATCACAGATTTTTTCCTCTAATTCCTCAAACTTAGCTCCCTTTCAAGGTTTTCCTCTGTAAAAGTTTCCCTGAATTCACTGCCATTTTGAGTTCTTTCCTACCTTTTAGAATGGTGGATAGAGTTGACAGTCGTTTATTGAAGAGGTCTGCCACTTCTGACAAGTTCTTTTGTTTCTCGCCATATTCCTCAATTATCTTCAGTTTTTCTGTATTAGAAATGACCCTTCTCGTTTACGATGAGGTGCAGTATCCATTTTATCCTCTTTTTTTTATTGTTCAATTATCAGAAAAATAAATACAAATATAAAGATATGAGATAATTCTCCTATACTCATCGACCCCCGATCTTAACTTAGTTATTTCTTTTCTACCTCCTAGATCAATGCACCGCCCCCAAGGGGGCGGTAGCGCCCACTTTGGGAACTACTGGTTTAGTACTCGTGGTTTAGTGCTCCAGTCAATGATGACAAAAGCTATCTTCAGGTTCAATAAGGCAATAATCATCGGCTGTTTTTATTGTATTCCATTCTTCAAGATGATTTCGATGAATACAGACTACTTTGTGAAACCACACGATGATGTTAGGATATATAAAATTTGTAGGTCCAACAAACACTTTTTATTTAGAAAAAGATCGGTTCATCGAACAGTCGATATCTTTAGACTTGAAAATGTCAACTGTTACAAAAATCGTTATAGAATAAATCTCTAGAACCAGAAAGAGATATGTGGTACCTAAAGACATTATTTTACCTGCAAAATGGTAATATGAGATAACATTTCTTGTCTCTGTATCCTCCAAAACTGAAAGTGTTCTCAAATACTATTCTAAATCCCAAACTATTTATCACTATAATATATTTTCCATATATTTGACGAGTGATCGAGGCAATTATGTAATATCGAAGTCCGTTTTATAAGTCCGATAGTTCTCCTTTTTTATACATATTGCATATAAGGTATAAGTTCAGAGCTCAGTCTATTTCTACTTGCTCCTAAAGCATTATCAAAGCTTTAGAATTGCTATTCACATGATCTCTTGGTATTTTGTAGTATTAAGTACTAGGTATAACTCCATTGGTATTTCAATTCCTGTGTACTGTTTAATATTAGTTTCTTCCATGCAATGTTATATAATGCCCTATATTTTCTCACAAAATCTGCAAGTGCGTCCTCGAGAATGAACTAATTCTCACCTTTGTCACCTACATCTAACTTATTTATATCACATTAGATTGAATAAGAGATCCATAAGAATTATTTTACATTCAATTTCATTTCTTATATATATCCCATAAATATAATGGAATTCAACCAATATAATTGAATTATATTTGGTTGAAAAGACTTAATAAACGAAACAAATAAAATGTGTGCCCATTGAGATTAACATTATAAAAAATGCGCCAAATTGAGAATGAAGATTAATTGTTCACAATAAATTGAAAGTGAACCCAGACAAACTTAAGTGTGAAGTCCAAAATCGATACTATGATTCAGAATCAACCTCCGTGGTTGCATGTGTTTACATTCAATTTCGAAATCGATAACCAATTCTGATGACGCATTCTCTATTCGTTTTCTGGGGGATAATATTTCATTTGACCTAAATTTGAGGAATCTCAGCCAACTGATGGTCCGTGATAGTCCATCGTATATATTATGTGAAAAACAAGCAGTGCGTTATAATTTGGTGGTCGAATCATATAAAGGCATCATTCAGTCTGTCATAGAATCGCTCGTGGGATTTACGCGGGGAGAACGTTAAAGGCAGTTGCATAGACTGCGATTCATTACACGGACATAAAAAATACCAGGTCCAAAATTAACCAACACTCTAATTAATTTTACTTGATTGTTGTTGCGATAATTCGATTTGTTATTTTGATTTAATTATTTCCTAGCACAGCATTTTTGACTCTATGAACATTTGACACGGGAAGTAATTAGAGTAAAACTCCTTACTTATTTCGAAATATATTTACGCTGACCTCACGATTAACAAACAAAAAGTGAATATAAAAGGTCCAGTTCTTAATAATAAAAATACAATCCCGGATTAATAGTGACTTTAAACATTTAATTACATTTGCGTCAATCGCTTGGATAAAAAGATAAGAGAAAAACAGATATTAATTGTAATAGGCTACCAGAGAGATTAATTTGGACTTTATATAATTAAATAAATATTTACACTTATATACATATACTAATAATTGGCGTTTGTATACAGTCAGCTAGTAGGGGAAAATATAATTTTATATAATCAGAGAACGGATTGAAATTTTAAAAATTAAGGAGCCAACCATTACTCTATAAGCCACTAAAGAAACCATGATGGATCGCGGTAGAGAGATAGTGTAATAAGTAATAGATGACAATAACTGAATTTCCCCATTACTTAACATGGCAAAAAATGCGCGTCTCCTTATTCCACACCGGATCGTTTTTTCCATACTCATTGGATGAATCCTTAACAAATTTTGTGATCATCCCTTTCGCGTCCCTATCCCTTTCCTTATTTCTTAAAATATATGAAAGTTTACATGCATATATATTGTATAAACTCCACAGAATGGACTGAACTACTGGGTCTCATGCTTTAGAGCACCATCTCTCGGAATCCTTGGTGTGATGATACCATAACGTCGTTTAAAGTACACCGCTCCCCTCGCCGTCGCCGAAGGGACACGCAGTCTCTTTACCAGTCCCTAACAGATGCAGCATTCGATCACAAACGAATGTCTTCCCTTCCAGGAACGAACGTCTCCCGCACGCTTACGGGGGGCTCCCACTGAATGAACACTTAAGCCAACACTGAAGCATCATAAACGGGTAAATGTCGAAACTGGAGATCGGGAATCGATGAGGCGACACGGGGAAAGGGGACTTTTGATCGGAAAATCTGATCATTCATGCAAGTATGAGGCGCCCCCCCCCCCCCCCCACGTTATACCACAGGTTGCACTTACGATAAAACCCAACGCAGTTCATCCAAAACGGATCGGGGTGGCCATCCGTCCCTGTGGCAGTGCCCATTCCAAAGTTTACCTTTACTCGCATTCTCACGTATTAACAAGCAACTACTTCTGGTGAAAATACCGTGTCTATCACCTCTCAACATATTTTGAAAATTACCGTCAAGTCTTTAAAGATATGAGAAGCAACTATTCAACTAGCTGATAGCTAGCTAAGATGACAATAAATTATGAAAGATTGTTCAAAAATACAAAATACGATACGAATTTTACGCATTTTGCAGAGGTCCGGCGTGCCTAGACTATTAAAGCGGATTAATCCATCAGATTACTGTTGAGATAAAAGAAATAATTCTATGACTAACACTTGCATTGCTTGTGGATGAGTTTTGCACGACTTATTTAATTCGTGGAATCCATTGACGGGGACCACACCCTTATTTCGGGTCTATTCATGAGTTTTCGCGTAATGAACTCCTAAGAATCCACGAAATGCGCAAGAACGATATATTGCTGTTGTGTGGAACTCAACTTCGATTAAAATTTGACCTCAGTGATTTATAAGGACAGTTTAAATTCTAATGATTTTAGAAATTTTAAGAATTATGTGTGCAAAAATGGCATGACTATGAATATTTTAATTACAGCATTAAAATTGCAAATATTGATGTTGATGTCAATTTCATTAAAAATAAAATTGTTTAGTGTTTCTTATTACAAGTTATTTTTTTATTTTAAGTTTTATTTTTAATATATATAAAGCCTGTGTCAGTCTGTACCTGTGTTTGTCTTGTAGAGAACTGTATTAATAGAACTACTCAAACTAATCGAGGAGCATCATTTGACATCTATAAAAATTATATTTTCCATTCTTGTTTATTAGATTCATCTTCTATGAAGCTCATTGAAAAAACTTATGTTTTATCTGTTTACTCTTCAGCAGTAAAATCCCTTGAATTCTGTGACAGACCATAAAATACCTAATATGAAAGCGGAAGAATATGTAATGTCAGAGAGATACGTTTAGGGACCTTTTCTGTTCGTCATCAAAGACTGACATTTTAAAGATATCCTCTCATCTCGATAGTCACCTTAAAATAACACGAAATCTTAAAATAAATAAAAGAAAACGGGCCCTATTTACTCAATGAAAAAAATTAAATGTACTGAAAACGATTTCATGGTAATTAAAAAAAAACTCTCAGAAGTCAAATTTTTGCTCTCAGAATATAAGAATCATGTTTATTTTGATCGATTCGTAACAAATTTTAATTTAGCGAAACGAAGAGTCTCACCCCATATAAGCATCAGTTTAATTCTATAACATCATGAATGAGAAAGGGCTAAAGGCAGTTGATTTATTTGCTTTTAAAGGCTGTTACCTTCGTATCCTAAATCAACGAAAATAAACTTCAGGTACAAGGGAGAAGCATCGTATCGTGAATACTTCAGAGCATAGAGCTTACAGTGAGCACATAAGATGTAACCAATCTCTTCATGAATAAAATATAGCTCGTTTAAGACTTTTTGTATCATAACTCATGGTATCCTACGCCTTGAGCCCGGGATCAAACTCCTTCCTTATGTATGCCATTAAAATTTGGTATTCTGGCGGGAGCCACACTTCGTTCTCCTTCACTAAGAATGCTGGTTGGAGGTTTACTAACATGTTGTCTGTGTCGAAAGAGAGATTGATTCGCACGTAGGTCAGAAGCCATGTATGTGTTAGAGTTCCCTATTATCACTTCACTCACAGCACCTGCTCCTCTGAACTCCGCCATAATACCCCCTCGAGAGCTGTAACTGAGGTTTTGAAGAACTTCTAGACAAGCGATGTGGACTTATAAATCATAATGGAGAGGAAATCCAGAATGATGAAAATCCGGAGAAGGAATGATTTCGAGTAACTAAGGTTTCGAGATTTAAAAATTGAACAGCATTCTTCCTAGTGACACCAGGTCTCTTCAATTCTATAAATTAAAAAAAACTTCTTAAATTTGCTCACCACCCTATGTTTTCTGTACCTTATTGCTTTTTTACTTAGATAATAAAATCGGTTTTGAAAAACGTTATTAACGTTTAGGAAAAGACATTGTTCGGTTAAACGTTATATCTTAAATATAAATCAATTACATTATAAGATATATATATATATATATATAAATATATATGTTTCCGAATAATACTTAGTATCAAATTTTAATTTCAAATAATTGTTAAATTCAAGCATCCTCACATACAATCGCACAATTTACGATCTTTAAGTTTGGATTAATTACGTTTTCATTTGTTCCGCAATTTTTACTTAATAACACCAAGAGAAATGGAGAGGATGCTGGAGGCTGGGTGCTCTTCAGGTGCTGGAGAGTTTATGAAACGACTTGAAGGCCTTAAATATGCTAGGAAATTTATTCCCAACACATTCTAGTGATAGAGTACGGGAAATGCTTTTAGAACCAACAACGCAGTCCTTTCTGGCGGAATACCAGAATCAAAATCCGCATGTTTCCACATGTACGGACTCATGTAATTAGATTGATAAATCTAACCTAAAGTCAGGGGAAGCAGTGGAACATTGCCAACAGCATAGATTTTGTTTATCAGTAAAATTATCTGGAGATAAAATGGTCCCCTACTTGGATACAAAGCAGCTAAAGTCAAGATGATGAAGAAAAGAGAAAGTTAACTAATATTCATTAGCATTCTGTTTCGATGAGGTAAATCCCTGAACTTGAAAATGGGAACTTAAGGGGACAAAAACTAGATGTGCGTGGAGTTTTAGAAGAGAGCTGCAGACTGCAGTCAGGAGGATTCGGAGCGGAGAATTCGAATCAATCCACAGAGAAATGGTGGAGAAAAGCCTGGGACAAGTGAAATGCTAAATGAGAAAATGGGACGAAGAGGAATGGCCTATGTGCAGTACAACGAAAACATTTTACTATTTAAGCTATAAACATAATCAATTAATACCAATATCGTCCTAATATAATGTCATCGTCCAATCAAGAGATATAGAATATTTTTATGAAATTTTGGAGGAATTAGCCTGGGATCAAGGAAGGTGAAAATTTCGTAGTGATGGGATACAGGAATTTGGTAGTTGCAAATGAAGCAGAAAACCAGGTCGCTGGATGATTCGGGTAGGGCGAAAGGAATGAAAAATGAGAATGGCTCATCGAATTCTGCTCAGCATAAATGTTGGCGTTTGAACCAACAAATCGTTCAAACACCATCCCCGCTGGTGCCATTCCTGGAATTTTTCTAGTGACATTAGGAGACTATATATAAATTTTATACTCTGCAACCAGAGCTTTAACATTCAGTTGAAATACATTCGCAGCTTTATTAGACAAAACACTGACAGTGATATCAATCTAGTAATGTCAAAACGTAATTTGAAATTCAAGAAATGAAAGAGAACAGAAACTAGGAATAGGCTTAGGAAAAACGAAGAGACTTGAAACATAACCGATAAATAACACGTGACTCTGTCAAATATTTAAGGAGACGATGTTATCAACAATAAATTTAGCAAGGTGGCAGTGAAATTTCGAACGGCAGCAGAGGAGTGAGGTGGAAGGAAAGTCAGAGAGAGCTGAAGAAAGGGGATGACATTGGCATTAAGAAATAGTAGCAGGGCAATAAAAATCTGAATGAGAATACGTAGAAAAGGATTGAAAACGAGATAAGCAGAGAGTCAGACAAGGCAAATGAATGCAAGAAAACGAGTCATCTAACAGCTAAATCTAAAACGGTAGCTGAGTGTACATGAATACTATACTTATTGGGTAAGATAAAATTTTGGAAAGTGAACTGAAGGGATTTATATAATGTAGGAGATTTATTTTATGAGAAAGACGATATGATAAAAGAGTGGAAAATATATTGACAGCCTTTACAATGGAAGTAACTAAGTGTGAGATTCTGTGAGTTTTTGTGGTTAGTGCGAAATGAACGAGGGGGAAAATTTTCAACTTTGAAGAGAGAGGAGACCACTCTTAAGAATGAGTTCGATTTGTTGCGCCGACGGGGTGGGTGGGTGAGCACTCTTGCAGCCTTAGCAAATGTCGCGGGGTTGCGTGCCGCCTCTGTCACGGGCGTTGAGTTCGTCATCCAATTAGACATTCCTTCTATTTGAAGAGGTGCTGAATGAACTTAGCGGTAGACGCGCCCTAAATACGAAAATACTACTACTCTATTAAAGGTAAGAAATTTCCAGAACACTACGAATATTCCGGCCATTCGATTAAGATAGGTAGTCGGCCTGCAGTCCGTCTATGAATTCGTCTGCAATATCAAAGAAATTGGAAATATACATCGCAATTTCTCTTAACATGTCATACCACATTTATTATTGGAAATAGTTTCCGGCGCTGCCTTGTGGAATCGCTTCAGGACTCCGAGAAACAATGCAGTTTGTTTCTCCACATAAAATGATTTAATAAAGACCTAGGTTTCGATATTTAGTTCCATCTTCATCAGGACCTAATGATGACCCTACGATTCCTCATTTTATGAGGAAATAAAAATTGTTTTGTTTCTTGGGATAATCCATATTTCCCAAAAAGGCATTTTCTTCCAAATTTGAACGTTACCAATGTCGTGTATTCCAAGCATCTGAAATTCTGACGTCCATTTACTCCTGAGAACCGATCAAAGAAAAAACACTCTTGTATCACTAATTTTGGTTCAAGAAGGCGGGAAAAGATACTCGTATTCTGTCTCTAACATGACTGCACAGAAAAGAATTAGGAAGGACAAGGTAACACATAAGGCCTCATTGGCCAAAGTGAAAGTTTCAATACTTTATATTGTTACTTTTTGATACATTAAAGAAAATTTTAGTAACATTTATAAAAAGAAGAGCGATATGGATCTTTTACAGAAAGGCACTACTAAGATGGTACTCTCAAGGATGAGTTTAGAAAAGTATACTCATTCTCAACTCATATTTCCTGAATTTGTGCAATGGACGACGGAGTAACTCGTCAAACAGATAGAGTGAGAAGCGATAGTTAGGTGAGGAGGGTACCAAAATTTTGATTTGATAATGAAATCAAACTTCGGTAAGAGATCTAATAGTCTAATGGGCTGATGGAGGTTCTTTTTAAAATAAAAACATCTCGGATGGCGTATCCAACATTCAGCTGCATCTACAAATGACAAAAGACCTCTTCTCCAGCAGAGAAGTATAAATTCATTACCATTATGCTGGATATGGTACTTTTATAAGAAATGGAATAAATTTTCTAATTAAGAAGAAAAATAACTTCTCTAAGAAATGATTTTTTTAATAAAATTTGGAAATTTTTCGGAAAAAAAATTGTTAAAGCAATATGCTGTCAGTATGATTATTTACAGAGAGTACAAGGGCATATTTCGTCTTTCTATTAAGAGATATTAAATATCTCCTTATGAGTTTGGACTTATTAAAATGATAGAAAAAATGGAGCTCAAGGCAGCAAGAAGGTGTAGGACTGTATTCACAGGCATAGAAGAACGGATAGCGTCACGGAAATGTTGGGTATTCTGAAATGGGAAAGTTTGGAAAGTAGAAGAAAAGAAGTAGGTTGGGTATGCTGTTTAGAATAATTTCAAGTTAAAAACCATGGGAATATCTGAAAAAGGTACTAGAAAATCCTAACTTTAACGGGAAGAACGATCACCGTTTAAAAATAAATATCATGGCCCATAAAAAAAATAGGAAAAAATTTCAATGTTTATATAGAACCATTGTTGAATGGTACTGGCTTCCTGGAGAATTGTTTGAGCCATCACATCAAATTTTAGAAGTTTTAAGAATAGGTGTATGGCAGCCACTTGACAAAGGGCTTGGCAATAACGGGACGGTTGCCTTATTTTGGACTTGGTATGTTGTTGGACGGTGTGTGATTTTGTATAGAGTGTGATTTCGGGCAAACTGATGTAGGACTGTGCATAAGATTAATTTACATTTTATTTGTTTTTTTACTCTCTCTTTCCTTATTCTTGATATGATTATTGATTTTTTCGTTAAAATATTGATTTCGATGTTAATGATGTGTGTGCGACCTGACAATGTCTACCTGCACATGTAAGTTAAACAATAAACAATCTCATTCCTACAGATGACCTTCAGTTTCTATTTTCTCTATATTCTGTTGCAAAGGGGTTAAATATAATCCAAATAATTTTGGCTGTACCAGTGGAACTGATTAGTACATACTTTTTTGAAGAATGTGAAAACTCGGTGAAGTACCTAAGTAAGCAGAGTATTCAGGAAAATTCTTCAGAGTCCGATAAAGAGACAAAAATGTTTCTACAACAATGGAAATGCTTCATAACCACACTTCACGAGAGGTCTGAGGAAAGAGGAGCACACCTGTTACTCCGTTTCTGATATGCTCTAACATGAAGTCTCAGGCTACAGAACGGTGACTCTGAAAAATTAATAAAAAAAGAAAGATTCCCTCCAATCCTATCCTCTATCTACACACCTCATCTCCATTCCCCAATTGAGCCTTTATGGCGTTGTTCAACCCAATATTTCCTCGGTAGGATCAATAATGTATTCCCTCACCAATGTTCCGTTGACTCTATGTATGACTAATTTATGTCGAGTTATTATTCATATAACCGAGTATGAAACAAAACTTCATTAATTCTGATTCTGTGAAATCGATTGTTTTCATTTAGTTTCGTCTGTAACGTGCGGCTATTAGGAATAGCTAAATTAACAGTGATAAGAATTCTAAGTAAACCTCGCAAAGAATTAAATAGTAGAAGTGTTTTCAATAACAGCAATAACATGCAAATTCTAAGCAGAATCTAAAGGAAAGTCCAAATGGAAATTCAAATAATGAGAGGAGTAAAAAAAATCAATCTGGTATTTGTTAAATGAATTCAATAGGAAAAACTAAAGAAGCGGAAAGTATCAGAGCAAACACAGAAATAAATTTCACCATGTCTCCTACTAACACTACAAAGAGTGAAGTGTAACAGGTGTGATGTGGTGAAATTTCATCATTATGAAACAGTAGTAACATTGAAAACCGGGTAGTAATAAAATTATTTTAGTGGAAAATCGCACGTCTTTATATTCATAATACTTACACTACACCGAAATCCTTATATCGCACAATATACGAGGCAGGATTTCTAGAATACATTGGTAATGTAAAGGTAATACAAAGGACGGGTTCGCATTCCCATTCTTTCCATGCACAATTTTAGATCACAACGGACACAAAGAACTCAAAACTATTTTTGTAGACGGCTCTCTCAACAAACTCCCATTCTCCTTTCAAAATTTTTACATCCTCCGTTAATTAACACAAAAATGATCATGGAGTATATCGCAATTCGTTGTGGCTGATGCAGGTAACTCTTGGGTAAATATTATCGGAGCATAGTGAAACTCAATGAATAAGTGATTCTAGAAAAAATGAGTGAAATCCTATTAACTCCAAAGAGTTCCACAACCTAAAACTCCCAAGCACTAATAAAAAGCCTTTTCACTAGTATTAGATAAACACTAGAGGTCTCTTTCAAAGGATGTCGAATGGGATGCAAATTCTGCACGGCGAAGAACTTTTCGGGGGCGAGTAGCTTTTCAGTTTGAAGAAATTTTGTGGAGTTGTCGTATTTCGGGGTATGTCTATGGGGCTCGTAGATTAACGAACTAGAAACTTTTGAATTATAGTAGAAATATGTGTTCCACGCCAGCGGTATATACTTAAAACATTAAATCGCACAAAGCCAACTTTATGAAGTGGGTCAACGTTAACGATTACGAAGCGTAATTTTCCATATTCAAGATTCGCACTTAATCCTCTAATGCAGTTCTATACACGCCGTGTCCCAATTAGAAATTTAGATGGATAATTCACAGTTGTTGTCAGTGTTTCATTAAACTGTACACTTACTGAAAACAGTATATTTCAATAAAAATTTACGATAATGAATTTTATCACCTTCAAGCCCGCAACACACCGTAGTTTCTCACGTGCAGTTAGATTGACTTGAGCAATTGTGGAGAAAAATGAAATGACAGCCCACCAATATTCACGTGAAATAGTTATTTACAGGAAATTACAGGAAAACGACAGTGTAGGAGGAACGATGGCTGTTTGGGATTTCATTTTCCCCATTTTTGATAATCACCCCTCTGATATCTGCAAGGAACTTTACTCAAAAGTGATCTGCATATACCGGTGTGGATCAGAATATTAAACGTATTGTCTATAGATGTTTAGCATGGATCTCGATTTATTGAACATTCATATATACCTATGAAAGCCTGAAATTAATATCCTATTTCCGCATTATTTTCTTAAAACATCATCCGTGAATCTGAGAATTTGGCATATTGATTGGTAAGAAGTAAAATATCCACCACATTCAATGCAGGAGAGGGAAATATTTCTAAGCAATAATATTTGTAAGTAAAGCTATATAATTTGAAGTAACATAAAAGGCGCTCTAAAACACCCTGAAGATGATGGAAATCTCAGCCCTCGAAACGTCGGCACACATCAACGCCTTCACCCGGATGGAAACTCGAAAATTATTCTACGCATCCATTCGCCGGGAAAACCTCAAATAGTTTTCCAGCGCTCTAAAAAATTCAATTAGAAAAATAACCTGTCACCTTGATTCTTGGAGACTAATGAAATAAAAACATTTAAAATTCTTAACCGACGTAAAACAGAAATTATTTGGTGAATTTAATCCTAGCATCGAAATAAATACATGTTTAAAATATTCAGTGTCACAATACAGAAGCTACAGATGAATAGCTTACCTTCACTCGACCTAATTCCATGGAATCGAAAAAAATATAACATGCATTATAAAATATATCAATACATTAATCTAAGTCACTTTGTTAGGTCTTTGATAGGTTTATAAAAGAGAGATACAAAACTGAATAAGAATCACGAAATTTGACCTATTTACTCTTTATCTAACTATTATTACTGTGTAACTATAGATGAAATTTCAACATCCCATTAAAATTGATAAATTTAAATATATTTCAAAGGAATAATTTCAGCTAATCTATAGAAGAAAAAGCGTCTTTAGGTTTTAAATAGTGTGACCCCTAAGATACGAATTCAAGGTAAACATGAGTGAATGGCCTTAAGTCAAAGCGAGAAAGATAAATTACAAGAAAAACAAGGAAGAATCAGACGTACAAATGAACGAATTTTAACATACCGACGCATATTTACCAACGAAAGTAGAGAAAATAAAAAAAATATTAAACAAAGTTCACCTTGGAATGAAGGTTTTGTGCCATACTAAAAAAAACCAATAGAATCAAAAAGTACTTTATATTCGTGACAATACAAATGGGGTTATAAATTTGCAAATAGACTTTACTATGACCATAAAAAATAATAATATTAGTAGGAGCGGTAATAAGTTTAGCTGCAATGCGTAAGAAAATAAAACTGATAGAACGAACAATAATGAAATCTGTAGAACGGGAATGGAAGAACCTAGGGAAAAGTAATTGATCGAACCCGTGAATTTCATGAATAGCATAGCGGGATATTCTGAGAAGCATGTAGTGGAAGACACAACGGCTAGGAAATGTGTGTTAACGGAACCATCAAGTCATCGGTCACCTACCTTAACATTACTGCTATAAACAAGTCTCGGATTTCTAATCCGTAATAAGCTCGGAAGCTTGAAGTTGGGAAATAGAAAATTCAATATTCAAATGGAGTAGGTGACTCCGTTTGTATGCAATATGGACATTAAGGGAAAAACACCCAATTTAATCTTAACATCAATTTTAATACAGGAAGACAAATGCAGTTCTCTGACTGTGTGGTGTGATCCTTTATTGGCTGTAAATCGTGTAGTGAGATTCTTCAAATGACTTAACCATCACGTCAATGGAATTGAGGAAAAATTACTTCTGAGGGCGACCGATTGATCGAGAAAATGTTTTCATGCGTGACGAAGAAGACAGGGACGGGCGCAATATTCTATCCGGACGCAAAACGGGCGACTCCCATGAATCCATATTCGCACGATCGACCACGCTCTTAGCTGCGACGACGCACTCCGCCCACCTCTCCGGGTGGTCCCGTGACGACCAAGGACGACCGACGGTGCTCTTATTTAAAGGAGGAGGTCCCCCGTAAACCGCAAGCGGCGGCGGAAAAAATTTGCGTGGGGCACCATTCTCTTCCGAGCTTGCCACGATACCTGGCAAAGGCATTAGCGCCTGTCCAAAACGGTAATCCAATGAAGCAATTAGCCGCGG